>JAWQFJ010002396.1:5000-30000 GCA_034096865.1 Theodoxus fluviatilis
TGTTTTGTGTTGCAGGCGGCATCGCACTGTGGGGACTGGAAGATGACTTCCGTACCTTCACCATGTCCCAGTCTGCCTTGGAGCATGACGGGATCGTGGCATCGGTCAGCGTGTGTCCTGGAGGACAGCAGGCTGTGTCAGCAGCCTACGACAAGTGGTAAGCCATGGCCTGCACTGTCTTCTCTTAACACTGCATCTTCACATGCGTGCCCACACACAGATCCACGCGTGATTGCATGCTTGCACAAAACCCATGCACTACACACATGGAAATACACGCACATGCACACACACACGCATGCATACGCTCACATCCATGCACGTGCATGCACACACGAAACATACACAGACTAGCACACACGCACATGCACAAAAGCATGTGCACACACACATACATGCATGTATGCACGCTCTATACACCCACATGCATGTGCCTACTCAAAACACACGAGCATGGATGCACACACACATATGCATGCATGCATGCACACGCACTCACACACACACACATCCTGTTGCATCTTGGTCTTGTGCGGCGGCGCCCTATATTCTTCCTTCATTTTTCCTTTGTTCACTTTTGCCTTTCATTCCTTCCTTGCTGTCTGCCTTCTTCACATTTCATTCCTTCACTTTTGCCTTTCTCTCCTTCCTCCCGCTCTGCCTTATGCCTTCATCACTCCCTCCTACTCTCACCCTGTCCTTCTTCTCATTTTTCCCTCTGACTTCTGTCCTTCCTCCTCTTCTTTTCTCCCTTCCTCCTCTTCCTTTTCCCCTTCCTCTTCTTCTTTTCCCCTTCCTCCTCTTCCTTTTCCCCTTCCCCTTCCTCCTCTTCCTTTTCCCCTTCCTCCTCTTCCTTTTCCCCTTCCTCTTCTTCTTTTCCCCTTCCTCCTCTTCCTTTTCCCCTTCCCCTTCCTCCTCTTCCTTTTCCCCTTCCTCCTCTTCCTTTTCCCCTTCCTCTTCTTCTTTTCCCCTTCCTCCTCTTCCTTTTCCCCTTTCTCCTCTTCTATTTCCCCTACCTCCTCTTCCTTTTCCTCTCACACGTGAGCATTGTCATTGACTTTCTTCCTGCCACAAATTCCGGGCCGAACTTGTCAGACGTAAGGCGAAAACGCATGCACGTGCACATGGAAAGCACACACTCACACGCACATGCATACATCCGTACATCGTGGTCTCCTCAGGCATCTTATCTGCAAAATTGACTCTTTTGTGGAGACAGTTTAATCGGGTCTTGATCTTGCAATGGGGAAGTTTGATTTGATTTGTTTTGTTTTAATGAATGCATCTTTTGACACAACCCCTCAGTTGTGTCCTTCACTCCTGAGAATTTCTCTGTCAACTTCTTTCTCTGGAGACGACCCCCTACATCGGTTGTCAACCACCAGTGTGACGTCACGTAGTGGGCGTTTTCCGTGTTTTGGCTTTCTGAGCTGTAGACTGCATGAGGTGGTGGATGTTTGGAATATTTTAAGCTCGCAAATCTACCGCCTTTTGTTCGCCCCTGTGAATACACCTGTGTGTGTGTGTGTGTGTGTGTGTGTGTGTGTGTGTGTGTGTGTGTGTGTGTGCCTGCCTGCTGTTGCTCCTGGTCTTGCATGTGGCCCCAGCTGCTCTTTCTTATTCCTGGATTTCCACTCGGCCTCAGGGTTGATTTATTCCACTTCTTTTTCATCATTCCTTCTCTCCTCTTGCCAACCGCCCCATTCCTCCTTCTAGTCCTATTCATTTTGTTTATTTTCTTCTTCCTCTGTTGTGTCTTCTTTGGCGATTCCTCTTGAAGCTTCCTCTTCTGCTGTTCATGCTTTTCTTCCTTCAACTCCCCTGCTCCTATCGCACCTGCTCTTCCTTCTGCTGCGCACCTCCTCCTCTCCTCGTCGTCGTCGTTGTCCTCTTCCTCCTCCTCCTCCTCCTCCTCCTCCTCGTCGTCGTTGTCATCCTCCTCCTCGTCCTCCTCCTCGTCCTCGTCACCTTCCTCCTCGTCATCCTGCACCTCCCCCTCTTTCTCGTTCTCCTCGCCTTGCTGCTGCTGCTGCTCCACATAATGTAGCTAGCCCCTCAGCCTTTGTTAGGGTGATGTAGTCATGTCAGTTAGCTCTATGTTGTCGTTGCCAGCTCAAGGGTTAGGCAGAAGACAGGGTGAGTGAGGAGCTGTGCTGGGAAGTGATAGCGCTCCCTCAGGCTCCAGGCGTGTCCTGCTCCAGGGTGTGGGGATGACGGCGTGTTGATGACGGCGTGTTGATGACGGCGTGTTGATGATCGTGTTGATGACGGCGTGTTGATGCTGTACATGTAGACAGACGGCAATGCCTGCAGCATGGGATGTCCGCAAGCTCTTCCTGTGTGTGACATGGAGAGCTATATATACCTGACATGTATGGCTCTATTCAGTGTGTGTGCGTGTGCGTACGACGTGTGTGTGTGTGTGTGTGTGTGCGTGTGTGTGCGTATGACGTGTGTGCGTGTGTGTGTGTGTCTGAGTACATACGACGTGTGTGTGTACCTACGATGTGTGTGTGTACGTGTGTGTGCGCGCGTGTGTAGAGGAGGGAGGGAGGCGGGGGTGGGGGTGGGTGGGGAGAGCGAGAGGGAGAGAGAGAGAGAGAGAGAGAGAGAGATTGATTGATTGATTGATTGATTGATTATATCTGCCTCTGTACTTTCTTTAACTGTTTCCCTTTCTCTCCTCTTTCCCACTCCCCCCCCCACCCCCCCCCCCCCCCCCCCCCCCCCCCACCGCAAATACATCACAGCAATCACAGCGGAAGTACATTTAAATGGCAGATTTGTCCTAGCTTAGCAGTGCTAGAAATTGACGAGGGGTGGATGTCATTTCGCATCATTGTTGGGGTTGGGGGGGTGGGCGGTAGAGTTGGGAGGAGGGAGGGATCAGAGGTTTTCTGACTTGGTCTTCTCTTCTTGGTTGGTCTAATGTGCTCGTGCACTTGTTCTGAATTATCTCTTTTCTGTTTCTCATGACGCCTTGTTTCCTTTATGTTCTTTGGCTGTCTTCCATTCGTTTTTCTTTGTGTTGGTTGGTTCGTTCAGTTGGTTCCTGCATTCTACCTCTTTTGCTTACTTTTTTTGTGTTTTTTTTGTGTTTAGTGTGTTTTTCGTGTTCTTTTTCGGTATGTTATGTCTTCCATACTAGTACGTATGGGGTCGCATGGTTATTTGTTATCGGCCTTGTCTTCGTCTTTTCGATTTCTATGTTTCATATTGTCTCTCTTCATCTCAGTGTCCAACTGTGTCGTGTGACATGAAAAGGCGTGGAAATGGTTTGGCATCGGGATCTGGGCGGATCTTCCCAATTACAGTAGTAGCGCTGCAATTTAGGCAGAGTTTGGGGGGGTGGGGGGGGGTGGGGGGTGGCAAGTTGGTAGATGTTCGTAAATTTGGGCGGGGGGGGGGGTGTCGAATCTGAGGGAGACATAGGAATAAAATGCAGGGCAGGGGTGGAGTGAATTAGAGTCTCGCCACGCCCTCTGGCGTCCCATCACCCGCCACTTGTCATCTTCCACTTCCTGCCCTTGCTGAGCTCAGTGGAGCCGTGCCCAGGACATCTGTATGCAGCACCGGCCTGGCTGCCGCTGGATTGGGTCTGAGTGTGGCAACAGAACTGAACCGGGAAAGGGAAAAAGCGAAAGCTGGAGATGGGATGCATAGAGGGGTAGTGGTCCAGCAGCCGGATAGCTCCGTCTGACTTTTGCTGCACACTGTGGCCAAAGATCCTATAACGTGACATTCTTTTTTGCTGCTTCACTTTTGAAGGAGACTGTGATTGGATTAGATGGGACACACCATGCGCCATTGCATAGCTGAGCTGAATAGCGTAAAATGAAATAAAGTAATGTAGCCCGTTTACTGCCATGCAAATGGAGTTAGTGAACAATTTGTCTTGGTTATAGGATAGCAAAGCGGCCCCCCCCCGCTCCCCCCTCTCTCTCCCTCCCTCCCATCCCCTCACCCCCATCCACTGAAATGCAATGCCCTTAACCTTTATTATATGGACGTATCAGGGATATTTCACATTCTTAGGTGAATAGCGTAAGATGAACTAATGTAAAGTAATGTGTTAATTGCCATGCAAATGGAGTTTGTACAGAATTCGTCTTGGTGGTAAGATAAGGGAGCATCTCTCTTTCTCTCTCCTGAAATACAGCGCCCCTAACATTGATTAGAT
This sequence comes from Theodoxus fluviatilis, assembly GCA_034096865.1. Classification (NCBI taxonomy): domain Eukaryota; kingdom Metazoa; phylum Mollusca; class Gastropoda; order Cycloneritida; family Neritidae; genus Theodoxus; species Theodoxus fluviatilis. The sequence continues at coordinate 9,181 of JAWQFJ010002396.1, forward strand.
TGAGATATCAGGGATATTTCACATTCTTAAGTTTTGCAAGCCTTAAGTGTAACTAATTGAAATGGGCCACAAATCTCCACAAACTTACTGTTCGTTCGTCCGTCCGTTCTCTCACTCCCCTTGCTCTTTTCCTCTCTCTTCTCCTCTCCTTTCTCCACCCGAAACCACTTCCGAAGATCAAGTTCCGAATTGGCGTTTGTCCAAGCACCTCTGTACCCCTGGCTGGACACGAATACCATGTACGGTAGCAAAGGAAGACAAATGCCTGGCATTCAAAAATTGGGTTGTTTTTTTGTCTCCTGGATGAAATGAGCGATGGGATTGTCGTGTAGTTATGTGTCTACTTTCATGCAGGTTGCATTCATCGCAAAGGAGCCATTTAGTATGCAGATATTGATTTAAATTTCATGGCAACTTGAGCTTGCTTCCTGTTCTTCCATCACTCATTCCTTAAGGTTGTTGGTGTTCTATAGTGCTCCTTTTGAAATAATGAGATGAATGTTTGCTGCTCTCTGTACATGAGCTTGAGACAGACAGACAGACAGACAGACAGACAGACAGACAGACAGACAGACAGGCAGGCAGGCAGACAGACAGACAGACAGAGACAGAGACAGGAACTCAAGAATGCATGTGCAATGGGGTGTAAACACTTGAGTGCAGAGAGGTGTGTGTGTGTGTGTGTGTGTGTGTGTGCGCGCGCACATGCATATATCATGCATACTCAAATGAGTATCACATGTAATTTTTGTGCTCAAGACACAACGCCCTGTACCTACACTTTGACTTCCCTGGTAAGGGAGGGTTTCAAGAGACACAGTTGTATTGCAGCACATATGGAGATGGGTGTGTGTGTGTGTGTGTGTGTGTGTGTGTGTGTTCCTGTCTGAGTGCCCTCCAGTCAGCCCACAGCCCTTGATGAATGGCCTGCCTGCACAGTAGCCCCTTCCTTGTTTCTCCCAGTGCTTTAAATGCTGCCTGACTTTACATCACTCCTCTCAATGGAGGACCCTGGAGGTAACTGCAGTATGTGCAGCTGCATGGGAAGTCCATTACCTTCCTCTTTGTCATGGGGTTCGTTTAGATTGAGTGTCGAAAATGGAGTGCGGAGTCAAGTTGAAAGGCAGGCCTTTTGTAGAAATGCACCGGAGACTTGATATCCAAGTTTTTTTTAAATACTTCTTTTTTTGGGGGGTGGGGTGAGTTGGGGGGTGGAGTGGATGAATGGATGGATGGATGGATAGTGTTTTACGATCTATCAGCCTTTGTAGGCTATGTAAGGCCATTAAGCACGAAAATCACTAGAACAGTTTAGAGTAAATGCAGATCAAGTGACAGTGTCCCTAGTTATTCACCTCTTACAAATATCGTAGGGAGGCGCAGTGTGTCTATTCTTACCTCAAACTCACAGGGGGTGGAGTGAAGGGATGTTGTTTGTTTATTGCCTTGTACGTTAATCAACAGGTTTTTTTAGTTGGTTCCTGCCATAGTCCTCAGCTGCAAAAACCTGATTTGGAGTTGTAAGACTTGGTTGGGTTTTTTCTTTCCTGAGAGTGACAATGCTTTCTGTTGCAGTGTCAAAGTGTGGGATTTGAAAACCTTCTACTCAGTTCTCACCTACAGAGGTAATAAACAGTTTATCTTAATCCTTGACTTGATGTACATGTACACATGGGGAAAATGAACTGTTTTTATTCCCCATTTTGTAATGAAAATGTCTCTCTGTGTGTGTGTGTGAGAGAGAGAGAGAGAGAGAGAGAGAGAGATATAGATAGATAGATTGATTAATGATATCCCATCCATGGAATTCTATTTGGAGTCGGGAGGTAAATTTTATGAACAGATATTAGTCTGTGAGCATTATGTAGTCAGGTTGTGATTCCATATGAGGATATGATAGTATATGTTCTAAAGGAGAGGCACATTTCAATCTGTTGTGCAGCTAATTTTCCATTCACTCATGGTAAGAGGCTGTGCTGCATTTCTTACTTCGTGAGGAGACTACAGAGAGAGCTCACACCGACCTCACTTTGTGTTGCAGCTCATGCCGATGTAGTATGGTCCGTGTCGTGCCACCCTCAGGAGCAAAACATCTTTCTGTCCTGCTCACAGGTAAGCTGATGACTGTCTCTTTTTACATGCATGTGTCGATTGATTTGACAGAACTTCTGAAACGCTATTGGTCTGGACAGTTGGTTACTTATATACTAGCGGAATAAAGTTAGGGACGGCTCACTTACGCAACCACAGCAAAGAAACGAGTGAATATATGGCAATGTAATTTGTACATGTTTACTTCATTCACTTGTCAACAATACTGCAATATTTGGGTTCATTGCATTGAGTCGACTCGGATATACAGGTCCTCATACGGTTGAGGGGTCAAAATGAAAAAAAGCAAGTATTTCATGAGTTAATAATGCATGTGTCCGTTGTGTTTGCGCTGCAGTTCTTCACACCTCGGCTACATAGAGTTCACCAACTTGGTAAAAAAAGGCCTGTGGAATGACTTGCCACTCCTGTTGGAGCAGCTGAAGCAGCTGCTGTAGGTTTCTGGGAGGTTGCTGGTTGGCTCTCACCCGCCTGTCAAGTTCATCCCATAGGTGCTCAATGCAGACCTGTTTACCCTTCCGCAATTTGCGGAAATCTTCTGATTTTGAGTCCGAGTCTCCGCTTTTACGGACAATCTTCCGGCCGATATTTCGCTGAAAAAATCGAATTCTTCCTCTTGAGATCAAAACCTTCCGCATTTTTCTGGTTATTTATCAAATCTTCCTCATAAGGGTTTTTGGGGGTAAACAGGTCTGTCAATGGGGTTCATGTCCGGGGAACAGGCAGGAAAATCCATCCTGAGGACGCCAGCTTGCTGGATGTAGTCATTGACGAGCCTGGCCCTGTGAGGAGTAGCATTGTCATCCTGGAACACGGCGTTCGGGCCAATCTGCTGCAGGGTCAGCAGAACAAGAGGGGCAAGAATCTCGTCCCTGTATCGCTGGCCAGTGAGATTCCCGACCACATGGTACGGGGGGTGCGATGATGAAGGCTGAAACCCCCCCAGACCATGACAGAGTCCCCGCCGAAGGCCACCCTCTCCTGCACTGTGTCATCCTCGTAGCGCTCGCCCTCATGCCTCCAGATCCACTGCCGCCTGTCAGAATGGTACAGGTTGAACCTGGACTCGTCACTGAACAGGACCTTTGCCCAGTCCCGACATGTCCACCTGAAATGGCAGCGACTCCAGGCCAGACGAGCCTTGCGATGAGCCTGTGTCAGTAGGGGACATACAGCAGGACGACGACTCGGCAGCCGGACGTCATGCAGGCGGTTGCGGACTGTTCTGTCGCTAACGTTGGTGTTGGTGGCCGTCCTTAGCTGTCCTCTGATGACCCTGGAGGTGGTGGCCCAGTGCTGCAGCGCCTGCCGTTCAATGAAGCGATCTTCCCGAGGTGTGGTCTTTTTGGGGCGACCCGACCTGGGCCTCTCCTGGACATCGTTGGTGGCCTGGAATCTTTGATTCAGTCTTACGATGACTGAGTGGGACACTCGTAGTCGCCTGGCCACTTCGCATTTGGATACGCCCTCTTGCAGCCAGGCAACGGCTCTTCCTCTGTCGGTCGTTGTCAGCTTCCTTCTGGCAGGCATGGTGAGAAGATGGCAGCTAGCAGAAAACCAGCAGCTTATAAAGCCAAGTTTGTGATTACAATTCACACTCCACGAAATGTCCTTGCATGTGCAAACCGATTCTTCCATCTTACCTGCCGATGTCTACCCGTATGCATGCCAGAAAACAGCCTAATTTTTGGCGATTTTGCAGTTTTGTGTCTCGTGCTACAGCTTTGCGACAGAGAATCCTGTGCAGACAAATGAATTTAGGAGGTTAAAATCAGTGGTCCATCCCTAACTTTTTCCCGCCAGTGTAGAGTCACATGGCCTGCTGCTGGGTTCATTCATTTGTGACTGTGCCTGAGAATACAAAACTAAAATCAGAAAAATATTGGCGTGAGATGTTTCAATCACAGCATTAGTTATTGATTCATGCATATCCCAGAAAAAGCAGCATCTTCTTAGAGGAAATTTTCACAGAGAAATGTTACAGTATATAATGAAGTTCAGGAAAGCCATCCTGTAATATAGTGCACTGATGACTTTTCTCTGCATTTGGTCAAAATGGTTTTTGCCGATATCAGCCTTGTCATTTTACTAATAAGATGTCATTTTACTATTACGATAATCATGATGTGAAGCCCAAGGTGGATTGAAAAAACTTATGTGAGAGTTGATAAATTTATCTTAATGCTTCTTGTCCATATTGTTTGATTTGGTGTGGGATGTGGGGTCGAGATGGATCATTCTTTTCTGCCAGGACATTTTCTAGTGTATTCATGCATCCCATGATGGGAGGTGAGGACATGCCTCCATCTTGAATGGTAATCTAATGACCACTGCATTTGTTACAGGATGGCCGTGTGATTGTATGGGACACTCGGAAGCCCAAACCTGCCAGTATAGTAGGTAAGATGGTCCTGCCTGTAGGCCGCAGGAACTGCAAAATTACTGCCATCATCATCATCACCTCCTCCTCCTCCTTCTTCCTCTTCTTCTTCTTCTTCCTCTTCTTCTTCTCCTCCTCCTCCCTTCTCTTCCTCCTCCCTCTTCTTCAGCCCATATACATGGGTAATTGAGTTTGAGAAGTTTCACCACTGGCGCAGCACACAGCATATTATGAGTGATAATACTGTGAAAGAGCATACCTTGGTTGTCCAAATGCCCTCAAGAATGCAATCCACTCACCGGTTCCTTGTGCTTCACATGGATGCATGGGCACAAGGTAACCAAGAAGACTCAACGCTAATTACTCCATGATGAGTATGGGAACGGAGGAAATCATCACTGAGACTGCTGTGTAACATTGTGCATGCACATGTATGACGATGGGGGTTGGGGGATTGTGTGTGCATACACAAGAGACATTGTGTTATTGAAGCATTTTCAAGACAGTTTCCAGGGAACATGATCTTGGCATGCACACAGCCTGCACTGGACAAAACTCATGACACCAGAATGAATTCCATTTTGTACACTCGGTATCCATAGACTAACGCCATGTGTGTGGATGTGTTGCAGACAAAAATCCCCTGCAGTATTCCCCCACCAGTTCTTCCTGGCACCCCGACAACGAGCACATAGTGGCCATCGCTGACGAGACGGGCTGCATCGTGGTGAAGGACATCCGCAAAGGCGTGGACTTCTGCACATCCTACAGCGCCCACTCCCGCTTTGTCCAGCAAGTCCAGTTCTGCCCCTTCAAGTGAGTTTCTGTTGTCATGGAAACCGTACCTTAGGAGGGATTTTTGTTTCTTAGTCATTTTTCTGCTGAATTTCCCCTGTGCCTTTACGTGAGAATTTTTATCATGGTGCTTAAGTTTGTCTAGTGAACTTGCCTTGCCTATCTGGTGTCTGTTTATCGGCGGACTGCAGGAGACAACTGAAAAAGGAAAACAAAACAATGGAGTTCTTAAATAGTCACCTTGATTAGGGAGGGGGAAAGTTGTGGTAATGGTAACCTGACAGACCCCATTTTTGACTCACATGCGAAGCAAAAGTGAGTCTATGTACTGAGCCGTGTCGTCCGTCCGTCCGTCCGTCCGTCCGTCCGTCCGTCCGGGCGGGCGTCCGTAAAAAACTTAAACGTTGGATTTTTCTCGGAGACTATTAAGTCTATCAACACCAAATGTGGCATGATGGTGTATGATGACAAGGCCTCAAAAAACATACATAGTGACTTGACCTTGCTTCAAGGTCAAGGTCACAGGAGCCATAAATGTGGTCTCAAAAACAGTCATTTTTCACATTTTCCCAATTTTCTCCCACGTTATTGAGAATGGCGACCTTAGCTACAAGTGGTATATAGGTCAAAGCAAGCCCTATCTTTTGATACCAGTTTGGTTGACCTTGCTTCAAGGTCAAGGTCACAGGAGCTCTTCAAAGTTGGATTGTATACATATTTTGAAGTGACCTTGACCCTGAACTATGGAAGATAACTGTTTCAAACTTAATAATTATGTGGGGCACATGTTATACTTTCATCATGAGACACATTTGGTCACATATCATCAAGGTCAAGGTCACTTTGACCCTTATGAAATGTGACCAAAATGGGGTAGTGAACCACTAAAAGTGACTATATCTCATGGTAGAAAGTGCCAATAAGCACCATTGTGCTTCCTATGTCTTGAATTAACAGCTTTGTGTTGCATGACCTTGGATGACCTTGACCTTGGGACAAGGTCACATGTATTTTGGTAGGAAAAATGTGTAAAGCATTTCTTTGTGTATGATGCCATTGGTAGGTTTAGTTGTTTGACCTTGACCTTGAAGGTCACCTGAAGGTCAAGGTCATATAAAGGTCAAGGTCAAGCATGTGAGTCGTATGGGCTTTGCCCTTCTTGTTGTCTGTTGACCCTAAACTTTTTTCCAACCATTGGAGAAAAAAATAAGAAGAAAGAAGCTTTTGAATGTTAATTTTCAAGAGAGGAAACTTTTGCTGATGAACTTTATGCCCTTCTTGTTAGTGGAAATGTCAGACTGTAGATATAAAGGTGAGCAGTATGCACTAATAAATTTTAAAAAAGCATTTCCAATGTAAGAGAAATTTTTCTTCGTGTTCAGATAAATCTGCTGTATACATGACATTTGTTCACACACACACACGCATGTACGTGCAGTCTCAGTCCTTTATAAAAGAAGTTAGGTCTACCTATCTGCCCTTTGCTTTTTTGCCATGTTACCTTAACCACAAGTGTGTGTGTTGTGTGTGAGAGTGTGTGTGTGTGTCAGTTTTTGGTAAGCCCCCTCCATGTCTTGAACAAAATCCACGGTAGATCATTCAAGGGAGGTAAATCTGGAACCTCGCTAAGTTCATTTTCCTGGTGGGAATGCAGTGTTTGCTGAATAGACTCAAAGAGGGTGGGATGCTTTGTGACTGTCACTGTCCCTGTCTTCGATTGTTTTGAAAGTTTACTATGTACTTGTACATGGGGGAATTTGTATTCATTGCTGATGATGAAGTAACTTTATCGTATATATATGTTTTAGTGTGTATGTGTGCATACTAGTCTGCAGATAAGTATGTTGAACTGGCAAGTGTGAATTGGTATGGCAAACATGAGAAGCAGAACCTGCAAACTTAGGAAGTAATTTTTTCAATAGTCTATTATCTGTTTGAATTTTTTAAAGATATAATTTGTCAGCTGGTGAGTCAGTCAGCAATGAACGAATTAGACATTTCTGCTTTGTGGAGAAGAGAGATAGAGAGAGAGAGAGAGAGCTCTTTCTCTTTTTCTAAGCCTTTACTTGAATTGTAGGAAAGAAGGAAGGTAGTTTTAGCTCATGTGATCACACCAATGGGTCCATCTTTGTACTTGATGGACACGTTGTACAATCAGATTCATATGCTAGATCTTCAGCTAGGTCAGAGAGGTTAATTTTATCATTTCCTTTTTGGCAAAAAAACTTTTTTTGAGACCTTCCTGAGGGTTGGGAGTGGGAGTAGAGATACCATGTCTGCCTATACAAGCCATAGGAGCCTGGTACCTAGGCAAGCTGATACTTGGCCTGCTCCAACTCTCACCAGCTCCAGCAATTTTCCCAGTCAGTGGCCTTACATAGCCTACTGAAGACACATGTCAAGGGAAAAACAGTCAGAATGCTTCAACTGTGTGGAACACATTTAGAGGCAGCACAATAAGAGAAGTTATAATGATGATGACGACAGGATGATAGGCTGTAAAACTTCATTTATTCATCCATCCATGTCATTCATCCTTCTTTCATTTATTCGTGTATGCATCCATCCATCCATTTCTGAATGTCTGAGTTGTGTTGGTTGCAGATCCAATCTGCTGGCCAGTGTTGGTGAGGACAGTCGCACTGTCGTCGTGTCCCTGGACGAGACCTCCATCTCGGAAATGTGAGTTCATGCCACTGTGCTCTTCTGTCTCAGTTATTTTCGGAAGGTTGCTGAAATCTGTCTGACAATTCTCTTTCACTCACAGGGCTGTATGTATGTATAGCTTGCTGTATGTATAGCTTGCTGTATGTGTAGCTTGCTGTATGTGTAGCTTGCTGTATGTGAAACTTGCTGTATGTGAAGCTTGCTGTATGTATAGCTTGCTGTTTTAACTTGTCCACTGAATATGAAGCACTCTTAGATTCATGAGGAAAAGTGCAATATGCTTCATTATAAATATAATGTGTTACCTTTTGCAGTGAGTACATGTATATCTTAGCTTGAAATGTTTTGTAAAGTCATACATATCTCATCGCAACAACATTAATTTTGCAACTTTCTGATATTTTGTGAATTTTCTGTGGAGCAACCCACAGGATGATGCATTGTGTGTTTGTGGCACTCCAGACCAACTGTGATGTTTTTGCTTCTATTTATATCATAGTGATGGCAGTCATCTCTGCCCCTGTCAAAGCTCTGAAAAACCCTTTTACCCAAGTCCCAGTAGTAGTATGAATAAGCCAGCACATGAATGTTTAGTTGATGAATTTGGGGCAAGGATTTTCAACACTTTTGAGTATTCTACATAAGCCTTCTTGGAAAATTAAACTAAGCAACTCATGATTCCTGAGAAGTTTTGAACAAGGAGATAAAATTCTGCGGGAGCCAGACAGGGTTTCTTAGTGAAGAAAAAGTTGTTGAGAAATAAAGCAATTCAAGGAATAACAAAATGATTTGAATTAAATACCATCACTGGTCATTGGACATTTCCAAGAAAAAGAAAAAAAGGGGGGAAAAGTTGTTAAAAAATATTTTGGGTCATAGATCCTTTGTTAAAATAATAAGAAACTGAGTCTTTATCATATCCCTTCTTTTCCAACAGAGTGAATGAGACGACACACTCGGACTTTGCCCATGGTCTCACCTGGTGCAACAGCGACAAGCTCTTCACCTGCGGCTGGGATGGCAAGGTCAATGCCATTTGCCCTTCCAAGTTCAAGGGCAAGCAGAGGTCGGTGGTGACAGAGGTCAACGGGGTCATCAATCACGATGATGGGAAGGAGGGGGAGGACGATGTGATGGAGGACAGGACTTCCTACAGTGACAAAGTGAAGACTGCAGCCACTGTGGCTCAGGAAGGATAATGCTGGATTGGAGACTTAGAGGAACCCGGGAGTTGACCCCTGCTGAAATTTGACCCCTAAGTTCCCCTGCCCAGCTTGTCCAAGGAAAAGCTCGGCACCCAAGTCTTGAATTGAAGGCTCTGATGAAGCCAGATACTTGAACACTGAAATGGCCAACTTCTAACAAATGGGGAGCTGGTTTGGATTTTAGCAGATTTTTATCATGTTTTATTGGAATGATGAGATGTATTCATTCTTTCATTCATCTTTCCAGCTGTGGTCTAAATGACCGTTGATCAATTTGGCCTCAAGTGTTGGCCGACTTAGAGATGCGTGGACATGAAACTGTCTTCTTTTGCCTTGCTGCTGGGGAGTTTGGGGCTGTGAATGGAGCTTGTATGATGCGTTTGTTAGTTGTATGATTATGGTTTAATTTTGCATAAATTCATTCCCCACTTCATTCTTTAACTTTTTTTTTTTTAGTCTTGGCGGTGATCTGATGGTATTGTTCATCTGTATACGTAATCTGTAGTCATTGTGTGGAGCTTTGATACCTCTTACCAAGTTTTTCTTTTCTCTCTAATCAATGCTCATGAATCCCTTACAGGACTGTATGCTGATGGGCTCATAGTACTTAGTGTTATCAGTATTGATCTGGTTTTGTTTGTTTGTTTTTCACGAAAATGCTCTGGCTGGAGGCAGTGAAGTTGTGCTATGGCCAATGAAACGTTCCTTATCTCTGCATAAGTCATTGCTATCATGTTGCTCCTTGAAACCACAACCTCATCTTTTCTGTACGGTGCTGTTTGCGAGAAGTCCAGTAATTGTGCACAAACGATGAATTGTTATGCACAACAGTTTTCAGCGCGTGTGTGTTCATTCCGTGACCACTGTTGAGTGCGACAGGCTCCCCGTTTGCGTGTCGACGTTTTCAAATGGCAATGGAAGTACCAAATGAGCGGGAATGAAATGTGTCTGTATTCATGGTGCAGCAACTACAGCAAGCACCATCTGTGTAGCGCGTGTGATGTTGACTTGCATTTAATGGGGTTTTTCTCGTTGTGACTCTCATCATTATATGAACGTGAATGGTTCCCTTGATCCTTCCCCTTTTTTGTCAGTGATGCTATGAGATGACAACATAGACTTACTTGTATGTTGGTTGTATTCATTTCTTTTCCCTCACTCCATATGTCCCCCATGCTCATCAACTACGGTCTTAGAAGTGGAGATCCTTTATATAGCAACCGACATGCCAGGTGAAGTTTGGTTGCCATAGCAACTGACATGCCAGATGAACTTTGGTTGTCATAACAACCGACATGCCAGGTGAAGTTTGGTTGCCATAGCAACTGATGTAACACTGCACACAACCCATTCTAGACACCGGCCCACTATCATGGCTGTGTGATGGACCATGGCGCGGGGGTTCCTGCCGTGGCTTGTCCCACATTTCCTTCTGAATGTCATGCTTTGTCTATGTGACCACGTTGATGCTGCATGCATAATCCAATGCAACATTACGTACTCTGTGGAGGGTTTCGGCTGCTGTAGAAGGGACCCGAGATTGCAATGGCTGCTGTTGATGCACCAAGTTGAACATGGGGGTTGGCATGCTATGAAAGGACCTATTGTGTCATTTGTATTGACACCAACTTGCACTGTACGTATGCATGTCTGTCTGCACATGACATGTACTTGGTGTACATGTATGAGGGCAAGCACCTTCTGTCTGCATAGTAGGTGCATTCTGTGTTTGTTTGAGCATGTCCGCATCTATATAGCCATGTTGTTGCAGCATTTAAGAACAGTACTGGGTACATGCAGGTTGGACCAGACTTGACAACCAGACAAATTGTGCAGTGACTGCATGTCTGCGCCTTCATGCACGAGTGTTCTGCAGCTTCACTGCTCGTCTGTCCTTGTGCAGGTTGCCTTGTCCTTGTCTTCCTGTACAGCAGGGCTGCAGCAGAGTTCTTGTGAGTGTGCATGGTGCTGCCGATAGCCCTACAACTCTGCAGCCAGTGGTACCAATACCTCATTCTGAACCATGCGTGATGTTGATCTAATCTTAATATGGTGACTACTTCTTGTTTTCCACTGAAGTGAAAAGCTGAAGTATTTTTTCCTTTAATTAATTTAGGCAACATTCTGCTCTGGAGTCGGAAATGCTTTTTTCTCTGCAATGCAAGGCAGCCCTCTACAAAATAGAGTGTGTTTGTGTGTCTGCCATCGTGGCATTCTCAGAGCTACTAGTGTCTGTAACTGCCAGCATGGAGCCAAACAGTTCCTGTGTGCTGCAAGGCACCTTGTATTCCTCTTGTTCACCTGGAACCAGTGCAAGTCGAGAAGTCGAGGATGCAAGTTCTCTTGGGGAGAGCCGAAATGGGATTGATGCCTGGTTCTGAGAAGACATGTACCTTGCATGGGTGAGTGATGCCTGGAAGCTTGCATGCAGTGTATGTTTAAAGTGGCAAGCTGGCATTTTTTTGCCCCCCCCCCCCCCCCCCCCCCCCCCCCGTATCAACATTGTCAAAAATGGGTATTGTGTGAATTGTCTTGCATCCAAGGACCACTCCAATAAAGATATTTTAGCAGATATTCCTGTTTGTTTCATTGAAATTGAAATAAATTCTCAACTACCTTTCCAATGAAGAATGGTTCAGATGTTGAGGTTTTCTGTTTTTTAAACTCGATCATTGTATCCACTGATGACAACATCTGTGTACTGATACTTAAGTTTTAAGTGGTTCAAACAGCAACACAGCATGACAACAACTTGCAAAATTACTTGGGGGGGGTCTGTTTTTATTGGGAATCGGGATCCACAATTCCAGCATTCTTGAGTGTGTGGCTAGAATGTCAAGGAGACGGGCCACACTTGCAGCGAGAAGGTGTATTTACAGTTCAGTGCTAGAGAACTCTAGGCAGAACTCAAGTGCAGTCATTTCACGCTCAGTTTATGTACAGGTCCACACAAACATACCTAATGCAATCAGCTTGACTTACATGAATGAGGAAAATGCAAGTCGTGAGATGAAAGTAACGCCAACATCTGCCTGTACACTTCATTTGCGTATACTAATTGGGGACAACTCCTGATAAAGACGATTTAAATGCCCATTCATAGCCACACCTGGAGAATCCAGGAACTGTATAGCCAATGTCGGTAGATGAAATCCCACACCCTGATCAGTCAGTCGGTCAGTCAGGAAAATTTTGGCCTGGTATCATTGCAATCGTCCCTCACCACACGCACTCATTCTTACCATCTGTACCATCCCCTGGGCTCTGAGAACAAGTGTGATCACAAAGAGGTCCATGAAAATCTGGGAGAGACAAAACACTTGAATGAAAATGCTCCGTTGAGTTGCCATTCCTTTGCCATTGAGTAATAAACTCTTCCTGACAAGCTTGAATGTCATTATTTCTATTTGACTAGAAAATGCATCTGCATAAAACTCACTCTCTGAAGTACTAGCCATTCAGAGAAAAGATCCAGTCAACAAAACCAGATCTACAGTAAACAATGCCATCACATCTGTGCATGAGACATTGCCCAGGAGAGGAACTAAAACAAGAGAGATAAATAAGGTTCGTAATTGACAGGTTCACTATGAATACTACGCGAGTTGGGAGACTAGCAGCTGCCTGGGTTTCCAAACAGAAAGCTTGGTAGAGCTTTGAGTGGCAAGAACAGGAAACGGAACAGATAAACATAGCCTGTGAGGTACCAGAGAATGACAGACACTGCATATATGATACTCAAACCATTGGTCGTAATATCTCTGCAGCTGAAATGTACATGGGCTGGCTTTGGTCAGTTTCTGATACAAATCTCCAATTGCCTATTTATCCCCACATCACTTGTGCAGAAAAATAGACTCTGAGATGAAGCAGCACAGTTTTCATGAGGAAGCATATCCGGCCTTACAAGTTTCTCCCCGCAGTCTTCTCCACCACAGACAGCAAGTCAAATCTCCACACAGCACCTACCACCACCACCACCGTCAGTAGAGAGGAAAATCAGATGCAACAGATTTTGATTTTTCTTTTACATTATGGAAGCACAAACATCAACATCATGCATGCATCCGAATATACGATGGGGGTAAAAAAAGAAGAAGAGGAATGGGTTGTGTCACAGTCGTACCAAGACGCATAGATCTGCGAGGCCTTCATGCCAATGTACACGGGCACAAAACATTCGCTGACTGCTTTTTCAAATAGAAAAGTTGAGGCATTCAGTTTGTCATTAATTTCATTTGAAGTGGAATCAATTGAAAAATCCTACTTGGAACTTGAGTTCACGTGGCATTGCAAGTTTTCTCCTGACTGCCTGGGGCAGCTCAAGGACACCTAGCTTCAACTTGAGTTGCTGCGGAAAGGGGTCGCCTTGACATACTACTTCTTGAAGCCAAACTCTCGGGCGTCATCCTCCGTGAAGTCGCCGTACCTCCAGATGTTGCGCTGCAAAAGGAATTAAACGGAGGTAAATTCATGCAAATCTGTCGCGCAGTCACGAGATCAACAGCAAATGCAACCTTTGACTCTATTTTCCAGGTCCTTGTTATTTCTTCATTTTGTATCACAAAAAGAATGCTACATATCAATATAAATCCCCCATTCCAGTTTTGATCAACAAAGAAAGCGTCAACACGCACATGGCTGCTACTGCTTGGTTAACAGATGAGTTTTTCTTGGATGCCTACCAGAGTTCCCTCCCTTTTATTGTGAATACATAATAAGGGGAGTTAACCACAATTTCAACAGCTCGTGGAAGTTTTCAATCATGCCAAAATGGAACTATGATTTGCCACCAGCAATGAGCAGTCAGGATTTCCACTTGAGATAGAATGACTGGACTTCTGCTCTTATAAGCCCTCTCTTGTTGATAATCTGCTAAATCACACAAACATAAAGCAGCAAAGTGATACCTGCCGTTCAAATAATTCCCCAAAAGGGACAGGAGTGAATAGTTGACCTCCTTACCTTCATCATCACTACGCCTTCACAAGCATTCTCTTTCTGCTTTGTACAAATATGTGGAAAGCAAAACATCATCATTACCACTTACAAATCACTCATCCTCCACCATCACTCTTCAAACAGAAAATGTGCATATTCTAAAACTTCTACAACGCTAAAGCAGACGTAAGTGTCCAGTGATGCGACTTCAACGAGTGAACACTCCATTGCTGCCACTACACTCACTCTCTCAGACTTGGCAGTTTCCTGGGCAGCCTGGTAGTCGGCCATCAGGGAGGCGAGACGCTTCTCCTTGCGGGCGTCCACCTGCACCATCCCCTCCGTCACCAGGGTGCGCCCCACGTCCTCAGTGGTGTCCTGGTACTGCAGCGTCACGTGCTCCACCTGCGCTCCTCGGTACTCCACGTTCAGCTTGAGCTGCTTGTTCATGATGTCGTTGTAGAGGGCATCCACTGCCTCCTGGCGCTGGTCGTCCTGCACACAGAAGAACAGACGTGGTCAGTGAGGGCGACAGCAATGAAGGTTATTTTATTGGTTGATGTTATACGGCCTATCAGCCTTTGTAGGCTATGTAAGGCCATTAACCCCTTGGCGCTGGCTGGTCACTGTAGGGCCGAAACCCTACACTCTCTGTGCAGCCGGAGTTACTGGGATCCCTTACTGCCGGAATATTTTTAGACTTCTCCTTCTTCCTGAGTCGCCATCTCGAATAAGAGTGAAAACCCAGGGTATTTCTGAGACCAGATGTGTAAATGCATGTGTCAGCATGTTCTGTATCATGCGAAGGAGGGCCAGGTTCTCACAGTCAGGGCCAGGCTCTATGATATTGATAAACAAGGATTCTGAGGCCAGACCTGAGGTGAAGTGGCCGAGTGGTTAGCGCGCTGGACCTACAGTCGCTTGCGGCCAGTGGGTGCGGCGTTCGAAGCCGCGCAGTCCCCAGAATTGCATCCTTGAGCAAGATGCTTAACTCCCATTGCTTCTCCCCACCCAGGAGTGAAACCGGGTACCAAATGGCCCTCTTTAGGGCTACCAAACGGCCCTCCTCAGGGCCTCTCCCCAGGTCCTTCGGATGAGACCTTAATAAACCGAGGTCTAGTGCGCTTAGAACCACTGGATAAGGCGCATTATAAATATAATAAATTATTATTATTACCTATGCAGGTCACCTTCTGTCACTGCAGTGACCGCCGGCGTGGAAGGGGGTATTTGGTTTTGGTACTACAGTGACCGCCGGCGTGGAAGGGGGTATCTGGTTTTGGTACTACAGTGACCGCTGGCGTGGAAGGGGGTATTTGGTTTTGGTACTACAGTGACCGCCGGCGTGGAAGGGGGTATCTGGTTTTGGTACTGCAGTGACCGCCGGCGTGGAAGGGGGTATCTGGTTTTGGTACTGCAGTGACCGGCCGGCGTGGAAGGGGGTATCTGGTTTTGGTACTACAGTGACCGCTGGCGTGGAAGGGGGTATTTGGTTTTGGTACTACAGTGACCGGCCGGCGTGGAAGGGGGTATCTGGTTTTGGTACTGCAGTGACCGGCCGGCGTGGAAGGGGGTATCTGGTTTTGGTGCTACAGTGACCGCCGGCGTGGAAGGGGGTATCTGGTTTTGGTACTACAGTGACCGAGCAGCGCTAAGGGAATACAGGACCAGTGAAAACTCTGGTGTCAATGGGTTAAGGACGAACATCACTAGAACATTTAGAGCAAAAGCAAAATAAGTCACAGTGACCCCAATTATTCGCCTCTTACAAATCTTGTAGGGAGGACAACAATGAGGAACACCTTTAACCCTTTCACCCCGATAGTCTGCAGCAGCAGCCTGGCTGCAGCGACTCCCCTCACCACAACAAACGTTGCATCAGTTTGGGCAAATGTCTCTCTGTATTTCATATCTGTAAACTAAGAGGTCTTGCACTGTCACACAACCTAACTAGTACAGTGCAGCAAAGACAGGATGTATTGTCACAACAAAAAACATGTGTCTAAACGTAGTCTTTGTCAATATTTTCATTGGATGATATAAATAGATCTGATGTAATTTTTGCACCAAAAATTTGCTGCGCCATGCTGATTGGACAGTCGGTTCGTGCCTTCCTACAAAAGTACAATTAAATCACAGAGGTTTCCCAGGTCTATTCATATCGATTAACAATTTTCCCGATATCTATTAATACAGGGGACGATTTTTGTTACACAAAACAGGTGTCCAAACTTAGAGCTGACATTGATCTATGGACAGATTGGGAAATTCCTGGTCAATTGAAATGACAAGAAGTGTTCTATTTGTAGATCGATGAACACTGTGTAGGTTGAACGTCATTTGTAGGGTTCTCCAGATCTATTCATAGATCGATGAACACTCTATATTTAGACACTTTTTTTTGCGGCATGTATCCCAGCAGAGCAGATGAGAAAATCAGAAATGTGTACAGCGGTCTGGACAGCCAATTAGACTTGCATGTATATGTTGTTGACACAGGCAAGAACAGAAATAGAGACACAGTTCAAGGATAAGTTGTATACCGAGATAAATAGGTTTGAAAGAGCCGACTCAAAGAAGTATGAGCAGGAGGAGAGAAAAGTGGAAGAAGAGGGGCAAAGAAAGGAAGAAAGAAGGGAAAGGAGACAGTGGAGGAGAGCAGGAGGAAAAAATAAGGAGGAAACAGAAGCACAAGAAGCAGACGCAGATGAGTAGATGTACCCAAAGCATTAAGGAGGAATAGAGGAGCAGCAACAGAATTAAGAGAAGCAGGACCAGAAGAAGCAGAAGCAAGAGGAAGCTGGAGTTACAGAAAAGGGGGGGGGGGGGGGGGGGGGGAAGGGGGGGAGGAGGAGGGAAAGAACTTGCATCAGCAGGAATAAAAAGAAAATGGAGAAAAATGTGACAAAAATGCAAAGCCTGACAAAGATTAGAAAACAATATGATCTCAAGAAGAAACATACTAAAAGCATGTTTGAATTAAACAAAAAAGACAGTGAGAAAGACTGGATGAAAATAAGGCAAGACTGGAACTCACATCCTCAGGCACGGTGATGCAAGCGAGGGCATACTCAGCGGCTTGGGGAGGAAGTAGGTGGAACTGGCTGGGCAGCGTGGCTGTCTTGGTGCTGGGCATTGTCTCCCTCTGAAACACACACAGCAATACAGCCACTACACCTGTACTACACAGTGTAACACAGCAATACTGTCACTACACCTGTACTGCACGGTGTAACACATACAGTATGCTGCACAGTGTAACACACACAGCAATACAGTCACTACACCTGTACTGCACGGTGTAACACATACAGTATGCTGCACAGTGTAACACACACAGCAATACAGTCACTACACCTGTACTGCACGGTGTAACACACAGCAATACAGTCACTACACCTGTACTGCACAGTGTAACACACACAGCAATACAGTCACTACACCTGTACTGCACAGTGTAACACACACAGCAATACAGTCACTACACCTGTACTGCACGGTGTAACACACAGCAATACAGTCACTTCACCTGTACTGCACAGTGTAACACATACAGCAATACAGTCACTACACCTGTACTGCACAGTGAAACACACACAGCAATACAGTCACTTCACCTGTACTGCACAGTGTAACACATACAGTATGCTGCACAGTGTAACACACAAAGCAATACAGTCACTTCACCTGTACTGCACAGTGTAACACACACAGCAATACAGTCACTTCACCTGTACTGCACAGTTTAACACACACAGCAATACAGCCACTACACCTGTACTGCACAGTGTAACACACACAGCAATACAGCCACTACACCTGTACTGCACAGTGTAACCCACACAGCAATACAGTCACTTCACCTGTACTGCACAGTGTAACACATACAGTATGCTGCACAGTGTAACACACACAGCAATACAGCCACTACACCTGTACTGCACAGTGTAACCCACACAGCAATACAGTCACTTCATCTGTACTGCACAGTGTAACACATACAGTATGCTGCACAGTGTAACACACACAGCATGCTCTCATATCACCTGTACTGCACAGTGTAACACACATGGTATACTGCACTGCGTAACATACACAGTATGCTATCACTTCACCTGTACCGCACAGTGTAACACATACAGTATGCTGCACAGTGTAACACATACAGTATGCTGCACAGTGTAACACATACAGTATGCTGCACAGTTTAACACATACAGTATGCTTCCATATCACCTGTACTAGAAAGTGTAACACACACAGCATGCTTTCACATCACCTGTACTGCACAGTGTAACACACATGGTATACTGCACTGCGTAACATACACAGTATGCTATCACTTTACCTGTATTGCACAATGTAACATACACAGTATGCTATCACTTTACCTGTATTGCACAGTGTAACACACACACAGCATGCTCTCACATCACCTGCACTACACACAGTGCAACTTACAGCATACCAGACCGCAATGCTCTCAATCTACCTGTTCCACACAGAGTTCTCTATTTTCATGAGACTTACAGACCAACACACCAATTCTAAATTCCCACTTCCAGTCTCTTTCACAGTGACTCCCCAACATTTCCAGACTTGCTGCAGGGGTTAAAGTATCATCACACTTTAACATAGCCAGTGAGTGCACTAAGAGTGAGCTGAGTGGGATTCTAAAAGTCAGTCCACATTTCATGTCGAGACACTTTCCAAACTTATGCTGGGTGGAAGTTTTCACGGAGTGATTTTCAAGAAAAATAATTAACGAATCCCAATAAATGGCTCTGTGCACATTGGCAGACAGAAAATACAGTGCAATTAAAGTAATATTTATGTGTTGGCACAATAGATTTCACCATGAAAGATCCAAATTAGGAAAGTGCTCAATCAACACAGTTCATTGTGCATGGCTGTGTGTACTCACGTTGCCGTAGTCAACAAACAGGACAGACACGTTGGGGCCAGAGATTCTCTCCACTCTCCCTCTGTACCTGCAATGGGCATGAAATGCTTAGCATTAAAATATCAACACCATACAGAGGCAGAGAATATTCAAGTTCATTACTTCATATGTTTAAAAGCTATGTTTCTAATCCTGAAAAAAACTAGATTTTCCCCAAGGGTTGACAGTACAGTTGCTATGTGCAAGAGATGAAAGTAAGGGCATGCAAATAACAAATATGGCCATGGCTGTGGAAATAAAAGCAGAATGTGTGTGTGTGTGTGTGTGTGTGTGTGTGTGTGTGTGTGAATGTGGTGTGTCTGTGTGTGTGGAAATAAAAGCAGAATGTGTGTGTATGTGTGTGTGTGAATGTGGTGTGTCTGTGTGTGTGTGTGTGTGTGAATGTGGTGTGTGAATGTGGTGTGTGAATGTGGTGTGTGAGCATGTGTGTGTGTGTGGTGTGTGTATGTGGTGTGAGTATGTGGTGTGTGTGTGGTGTGTGTGTGGTATGTGTGTGTGTATGTGGTGTGTGTGTGGTGTGTGTGTGTGTGTGTGATGTGATGTGATGTGGTGTGGTGTGGGGCGGTGTGGTGTGTGTGTGTGTGTGTGTGTGTGTGTGTGTGTGTGTGTGTGTGTGTGTGTGTGTGTGGTTGTGTATGTGTGGTTGTGTATGTGTGGTTGTGTATGTGTGTGTGTGTATGAGCGTGTGTGTGCGTGAGCACATGTGTGTGTTGGGAACTGGGAAAGCAAGGTCAAGAGAGCTGCACCCACCACAGGTTGTCTGCAGAGAACTGTGCTGCCAGAAGCTCCCCCTTCTTGGGGGTGTGGGAGCCGGCCAGTGGGGGGTTGGCCTCCATCTCCTTGGTCAGCTTCTCCATCAGCTCCTCCAGTTTGGGCCCTGCAGCCACAAGTTAAATGGGCACCTGTCAGCTGTGTGTCCCTGCAGTGTCTGGTGTGCGTGCATGTTGTGTGGATGTGTGGTTTCATGTGTGTTGTTTGTGTGTGTGTGTGTATGCGAGTGGGTGTGTATGAGTGTGGATGTGTATTTGTGTGTATATATGAGTGTATGAGTGTGTGTGTATGTGTATTTGTGTGTATATATGAGTGTATGAGTGTGTGTGCATGTGTAAGAGTGTGTGTGTGGTTTCATGGGTGTGTTTGTGTGAGTGGTTTCACATGTGTGTGTGTGTGAGTGTGTGTGTGTGCATGTGAGTGGTGTGTATTATGCATCTGCGTTTGCGTGCATGTGTGTTTGTGCATGTGAGTGGTGTGTATAATGCATCTGCGTTTGCGTGCATGTGTGTTTGTGCATGCATGTAAGGGAGAGAGTATGAGTGTATTTTCACATGCAAGTCAGTCTCTTTCTCTCTTCCTCCCTCTCTGCTCCCCTCCCTCTCTCCAGTTACCCCAGTCAAGCATTCTTTCCCCCCTCTTCTCTTCTGTTGTGATGGTGAAAGCTTCTCACCCTGCTCCACGAACTGGACGTAGATGTGGAGCTGGTCGGTCACCTCAGTCGCCACCACGTTCCTGTAGTTGACCTTCCTCTCAGCAGGCTCCTCCTTCACCTCCACCGTCTGGGGCTCCTCATGGGTGGACCAGATCTGCAGAGGGAACACGGCATGGTGATGTCAGACTGCTCTGTGCAGGAACCAACAAGTTTTATGCTTCACTGAACCCAGCATTCCTTCACATCCAAGTGACCCTGGTGTCCATTTTGCTTTGTGACAAGTATTTCAGTGCAACCGTCATGCGGTAACTTTACTTTACAAAGGATTAGG
>JAWQFJ010002396.1:32500-37500 GCA_034096865.1 Theodoxus fluviatilis
AGGATTGGACACCACTCAGTTCCCAACCAGAAAAAGTTTAGGGTCTGCAGGAAAATAGGGTTGGTCAGGTTACCGTGACCACAACTTTTTTTTGGGAGGCCCAACCATGCATTGAAAAAACCATGACTAAGGGGTCAAAAATGATTAAATCAGATTTTCAACCATGAAATTATTCAGTTGTTAATAACATTCCAGAGAAAGAATATTTGTAGCATATGCAATCTATTTTTTAACTTTTGTGTGACGGTACAGAAAACAATATGTTTTATTGCTCCAGTTGATTCTGCTAGAAAACTGCTCCAATGACTTCAGCCTGGTAAGTACAGTGATCACATTTGTCACACCAAGATTCAGAAGAGCAAGTTATTGCAATTTGTTTAGAACATGCAATGAAAAAAATTCCTTGCCCTTTCATCTCTCTAGAGACATCTTCTCAATAAATATTGCCATATTTGAAGATTTTGCTCTAATGTGCACATCATGCGAAATCATACAAAGAAATAACTCATTCTGGCTGGTTACCTGAGATGAGGAAGGTGATGAGACAGGTTTCACGGGGAATGAAGAGCCGAAGACGCGAGCCGCTGGCCACAAACTCCACCACAGCCTCGGACTTGCCCGCCCTCTGCAGGAAGGGCAGGAACTGCTTGGCCTTGGCAACGTCCTGCAAGCACCGCAAGTTGGTCAGGCCATGTTCCCAGTCTTCACGTTGCATCCAATCGTGACCTATGTGACTAGTTATCAAGTGTACTCTCACACAAATACACAAACACATGAATAGGCATGACACCACATGCACAAACACGCGTATACTCACAAATTGAACAAACACATACAAATGCATGCACACACATACACACAAGCACAGAAGCACACTTCACACACACAAGCACAGAAACACATCACACAAGCACAGAAGCACACTACACACACAAGCACAGAAACACATTACACACAAGCACAGAAGCACACACACACACACACACACTACACACACACATACACACAAGCACAGAAGCACATCACACACACACATGCACAGAGGCACACTGCACACACACACACACTAGCACAGAAGCACATTACACACATACACAAACACTACACACACACACAAAGCACAGAAGCACATTACACACAGATACAAGCATAGAAGCACACTACACACACATACACACTAGCACATACACATTAGCACAGAAGCACACTACACACACGCGCACACACACACACACACACACACACACACACACACACGCTGCCCACACTCAACCCACCCCAGTGATGTCGGCCACACGGTGGATGGGTGGCTCTTTCTTGGAGTGCATGCCCACTGCCTTCTTCTTGGCACGCTCTTCCGCTGCCAGCAGGATGTCGTACTGGGAGGAGCGCTGGTCGTCGTCCATGCGGTAGCGGATCACGGTTGCCAATCCCTTGCTTATCAGAGCCTCGGCCACGTTGCTGAAGGGTAAGAACATGACCAAGTCGTAGATCTTGCATGTGCTTCAGTATAAGATTTTTTTCCCTTCTTCTTCTTTTTAAGGCAATTATCATTCTTGAAGCATGTTATGACAATTTATAAAATGCAGGGTGTAATTAACAGCTAGAACTGCTTGATGTCCCCCACATCAGATGGAACCTCTGGCTGCTGGACTTTCAGGGCCTGCCCCAGTAGCTCGGCCAGGGGCTGCTGGGATTTCAGGGCCTGCCCCAGTAGCTCAGCCAGGGGCTGCTGGGCTTTCAGGACCTGCCCCAGTAGCTCGGCCAGGGGCTGCTGGCTTTCAGGGCCTGCCCCGGTAGCTCGGCCAGGGGCTGCTGGGCTTTCAGGGCCTGGCCCAGTAGCTCAGCCAGGGGCTGCTGGGCTTTCAGGGCCTGGCCCAGTAGCTCAGCCAGGGGCTGCTGGGCTTTCAGGGCCTGCCCCAGTAGCTCAGCCAGGGGCTGCTGGGCTTTCAGGGCCTGCCCCAGTAGCTCAGCCAGGGGCTGCTGGGCTTTCAGGGCCTGCCCCAGTAGCTCAGCCAGGGGCTGCTGGGCTTTCAGGGCCTGCCCCAGTAGCTCGGCCAGGGGCTGCTGGGCTTTCAGGGCCTGCCCCAGTAGCTCAGCCAGGGGCTGCTGGACTTTCAGGGCCTGCCCCAGTAGCTCGGCCAGGGTGGATCCAAGTGGCCACGTGACATCATGACAGGGTGGATAATTTTCCAAATTATTGAGCAGGCAACATAACCCCTACACCCCATCTCTACAGGCAGCATTTGGCAGTCAAGAGAATGATGGGGAGGTATATCTACACATCAGCATGTATTACAGCTACACACATAGGTATGAAGAAGTCTATCTACACATCAATATGCATTACAGGTACACACACAGGTAAGAAGTCTACCTACACGTACAGTTACACACAGGTAAGAAGTGTACCTACATATACAGGTAAACACACAGATGAGAAGAAGTATATCTACAAATACAGGTACATACACAGGTAAAACGTTTACCAGCATATACAGGTAAAAACACAGGTAAGTCTAAGAAGTCTACCTACAAATACAGGTAAGAAGTCTACCTACATATACAGGTACACACACAGGTAAGAAGAAGTCTACCTATATATATATATACATGTAAACACAGGTACGAAGAAGTCTACCTACATATATAGATAAAACACAGGTAAGAAGAAATCAACCTACATATACAGGTAAAAACACAGGTAAGAAGAAGTCTACCTATATATACAGGTAAAAAAAGTAAGAAGTCTACATATACAGGTAAAAAGAAATCTACCTACACATACAAGTAAACACAGGTAAGAAGTCTACATATACAGGTAAACACACAGGTAAGAAGTCTACATATACAGGTAAACACACAGGTAAGAAGTCTACATATACAGGTAAACACATGTAAGAAGTCTATCTACAAATACATGTAAACACACAGCTAAGAAGAAGTCTACCTAAATACACAGGTAACAAGAAGGGCAAAGCCCATACGACTCACATGCTTGACCTTGACCTTTATATGACATTGACCTTCAGATGACCTTCAAGGTCAAGGTCAAACAACTAAACCTACCAATGACATCATACACAAAGAAATGCTTTACACATTTTCCCTACCAAAATACATGTGACCTTGACCCAAGGTCAAGGTCATCCAAGGTCATGCAACACAAAGCTGTTAATTCAAGACATAGGAAGCACAATGGTGCTTATTGGCACTTTCTACCATGAGATATAGTCACTTTTAGTGGTTCACTACCCCATTTTGGTCACATTTCATAAGGGTCAAAGTGACCTTGACCTTGATGATATGTGAACAAATGTGTCTCATGATGAAAGTATAACATGTGCCCCACATAATTATTAAGTTTGAAACAGTTATCTTCCATAGTTCAGGGTCAAGGTCACTTCAAAATATGTATACAATCCAACTTTGAAGAGCTCCTGTGACCTTGACCTTGAAGCAAGGTCAACCAAACTGGTATCAAAAGATAGGGCTTGCTTTGACCTATATACCACTTGTAGCTAAGGTCGCCATTCTCAATAACGTGGGAGAAAATTGGGAAAATGTGAAAAATGACTGTTTTTGAGACCACATTTATGGCTCCTGTGACCTTGACCTTGAAGCAAGGTCAAGTCACTATGTATGTTTTTTGAGGCCTTGTCATCATCAGACCTGTGCACCCTCCATTGGAATAATCGTAAGACAAGAAGATAAAAATCGTAAGATTTTTGGAAAAATCGTAAGATTTAAACGACTCGCCCGTGAACGGCGCAATTAGCGGGTCATCAGCTGTTCGCATCCAACCCTCACTGTCATCCTCTCCCACCTCTCGATCACTCGCAGCTTGAGAGGTCGGCATTCTTGAGCTAATTACAGCTTGCCTGATTACTTCATCTAAAGTTTCCTCATCATCTTCATCTTCGGCAGCTGAAGGATTAAAATCCTCAAACAGATTTCGCGATCGCGACATGTTGCCTCGAGCGTCCACAGTATAGCCCATAATTTCTACTATACCGCACATAAAATCGCCCTGATTTTTGATTGGCCAAGCTGAAGACTGTAGAGAAACCTCTTCTGCATGAACTGGAGTCAGTAAACGTAGAGTTATATGATAGGCTTGTACTTTGGCCGCGCTTGCCACTGGCGGACCACGAAGGCGAGCGCGGCAATTGCCGAAACTGGCCGAAATTGTACAGAAAAAAGTAATGCCGGTCCGTAGAGTGAAAAATCAGAAGATTTTTCATGCCAGGCGAAAATCGTAAAAATTACGATTTTATCGTTCATGCCAGGTGAAAATCGTAAAAACTACGATTTTATCGTACAAGTGCACAGGTCTGCATCATACACCATCATGCCACATTTGGTGTTGATAGACTTAGTAGTCTCCGAGAAAAATCCAACGTTTAAGTTTTTTACGCCTGGACGGACGGACGGACGGACGACACGGCTGAGTACATAGACTCACTTTTGCTTCGCATGTGAGTAAAAAATACAGGTAAGAAGAAAGAAATGTACCTACATATACAGGAAAACACAAGAAGAAGAAATATACCTACATATACAGGTAAACACACCTACATATAAAGGTACACAGGTGAGAAGAAGTGTACCTACATATACAGGTACACACACAAGTGAGAAGAAGTGTACCTACATATACAGGTAAACACACAGGTAAGAAGAAGTGTACCTACGTATACATGTAAACACAGGTAAGAAGTCTACCTACAAATACATGTAAACACACAGGTAAGAAGAAGTCTACCTAAATACACAGGTAAAAATACAGGTAAGAAGAAATCTACCTACATATACTGGTAAACACAATAAGAAGAAATCTACCTACATATACAGGTAAACACACAGGCGAGAAGAAGTGTACCTACATATAAAGGTACACAGGTGAGAAGAAGTGTACCTACATATACAGGCACACACACAGGTGAGAAGAAGTGTACCTCATATACAAGTAAACACACAGGTGAGAAGAAGTGTACCTA
>JAWQFJ010002396.1:42500-95000 GCA_034096865.1 Theodoxus fluviatilis
AATCTGGGAAGGGAAAAACAAGAGGAGCAGCACTGGCTTGGGTGACATTTCAGGCAGTATGGGAGTGGCAACTTTTCCCAAGGAGACATCGCTGCACAAGGAGACACCACTGCACAAGGAGACACCACTGCACAAGGAGACACCACTGCACAAGGAGACACCACTGCACAGGGAGACACCAGTGCACAAGGAGACACCACTGCACAAGGAGACACCACTGCACAGGGAGACACCACTGCACAGGGAGACACCACTGCACAAGGAGACACCACTGCACAGGGAGACACCACTGCACAAGGAGACACCACTGCACAAGGAGACACCACTGCACAGGGAGACACCACTGCACAGGGAGACACTATTGCACAGAGAGACACCACTGCACAAGGAGACACCACTGCACAGGGAGACACCACTGCACAGGGAGACACCACTGCACAGGGAGACACCACTGCACAGGGAGACACCACTGCACAAGGAGACACCACTGCACAAGGAGACACCACTGCACAAGGAGACACCACTGCACAAGGAGACACCACTGCACAGGGAGACACCACTGCACAGGGAGACACCACTGCACAGGGAGACACCAGTGCACAAGGAGACACCACTGCACAAGGAGACACCACTGCACAGGGAGACACCACTGCACAGGGAGACACCACTGCACAGGGAGACACCACTGCACAGGGAGACACCAGTGCACAAGGAGACACCACTGCACAAGGAGACACCACTGCACAAGGAGACACCACTGCACAAGGAGACACCACTGCACAGGGAGACACCACTGCACAAGGAGACACCACTGCACAGGGAGACACCACTGCACAAGGAGACACCACTGCACAAGGAGACACCAGTGCACAGGGAGACACCACTGCACAGGGAGACACCACTGCACAAAGAGACACCACTGCACAAGGAGACACCACTGCACAGGGAGACACCAGTGCACAAGGAGACACCAGTGCACAAGGAGACACCACTGCACAAGGAGACACCACTGCACAAGGAGACACCACTGCACAAGGAGACACCACTGCACAGGGAGACACCACTGCACAAGGAGACACCACTGCACAAGGAGATCCCACTGCACAAGGAGACACCACTGCACAAGGAGACACCACTGCACAGGGAGACACCACTGCACAAGGAGACACCAGTGCACAAGGAGACACCAGTGCACAAGGAGACACCAGTGCACAGGGAGACACCACTGCACAGGGAGACACCACTGCACAAGGAGACACCAGTGCACAGGGAGACACCACTGCACAAGGAGACACCAGTGCACAGGGAGACACCACTGCACAAGGAGACACCAGTGCACAGGGAGACACCACTGCACAGGGAGACACCACTGCACAAGGAGACACCAGTGCACAGGGAGACACCACTGCACAAGGAGACATCAGTGCACAGGGAGACACCACTGCACAGGGAGACACCACTGCACAAGGAGACACCACTGCACAAGGAGACACCACTGCACAGGGAGACACCACTGCGCAAGGAGACACCACTGCACAGGGAGACACCACTGCACAGGGAGACACCACTGCACAGGGAGACACCACTGCACAAGGAGACACCAGTGCACAAGGAGACACCAGTGCACAGGGAGACACCAGTGCACAAGGAGACACCACTGCACAGGGAGACACCAGTGCACAAGGAGACACCACTGCACAAGGAGACACCACTGCACAGGGAGACACCACTGCACAGGGAGACACCACTGCACAGGGAGACACCACTGCACAGGGAGACACCAGTGCACAAGGAGACACCAGTGCACAAGGAGACACCACTGCACAGGGAGACACCAGTGCACAAGGAGACACCAGTGCACAGGGAGACACCACTGCACAGGGAGACACCAGTGCACAAGGAGACACCACTGCACAGGGAGACACCACTGCACAGGGAGACACCAGTGCACAAGGAGACACCAGTGCACAGGGAGACACCACTGCACAGGGAGACACCAGTGCACAAGGAGACACCACTGCACAGGGAGACACCACTGCACAGGGAGACACCACTGCACAAGGAGACACCACTGCACAGGGAGACACCACTGCACAAGGAGACACCACTGCACAAGGAGACACCAGTGCACAAGGAGACACCAGTGCACAGGGAGACACCACTGCACAGGGAGACACCAGTGCACAAGGAGACACCACTGCACAGGGAGACACCACTGCACAGGGAGACACCACTGCACAAGGAGACACCACTGCACAGGGAGACACCACTGCACAAGGAGACATCAGTGCACAGGGAGACACCACTGCACAGGGAGACACCACTGCACAAGGAGACACCACTGCACAAGGAGACACCACTGCACAGGGAGACACCACTGCGCAAGGAGACACCACTGCACAGGGAGACACCACTGCACAGGGAGACACCACTGCACAGGGAGACACCACTGCACAGGGAGACACCACTGCGCAAGGAGACACCACTGCACAGGGAGACACCACTGCACAGGGAGACACCACTGCACAGGGAGACACCACTGCACAGGGAGACACCAGTGCACAGGGAGACACCACTGCACAAGGAGACACCACTGCACAGGGAGACACCACTGCACAAGGAGACACCAGTGCACAAGGAGACACCAGTGCACAAGGAGACACCAGTGCACAGGGAGACACCACTGCACAGGGAGACACCAGTGCACAAGGAGACACCACTGCACAGGGAGACACCACTGCACAGGGAGACACCACTGCACAAGGAGACACCACTGCACAGGGAGACACCAGTGCACAGGGAGACACCACTGCACAAGGAGACACCAGTGCACAAGGAGACACCACTGCACAAGGAGACACCACTGCACAAGGAGACACCACTGCACAAGGAGACACCAGTGCACAGGGAGACACCACTGCACAGGGAGACACCACTGCACAGGGAGACACCACTGCACAAGGAGACACCACTGCACAAGGAGACACCACTGCACAGGGAGACACCACTGCACAAGGAGACACCACTGCACAAGGAGACACCACTGCACAAGGAGACACCACTGCACAGGGAGACACCAGTGCACAAGGAGACACCACTGCACAGGGAGACACCACTGCTCAAGGAGACACCAGTGCACAAGGAGACACCACTGCACAAGGAGACACCAGTGCACAAGGAGACACCACTGCACAGGGAGACACCACTGCACAGGGAGACACCACTGCACAAGGAGACACCACTGCACAGGGAGACACCACTGCACAAGGAGACACCACTGCACAGGGAGACACCACTGCACAAGGAGACACCACTGCACAGGGAGACACCACTGCACAAGGAGACACCACTGCACAGGGAGACACCACTGCACAGGGAGACACCACTGCACAGGGAGACACCACTGCACAAGGAGACACCACTGCACAAGGAGACACCAGTGCACAAGGAGACACCACTGCACAGGGAGACACCACTGCACAAGGAGACACCAGTGCACAAGGAGACACCACTGCACAAGGAGACACCACTGCACAAGGAGACACCACTGCACAAGGAGACACCACTGCACAAGGAGACACCAGTGCACAGGGAGACACCACTGCACAAGGAGACACCACTGCACAAGGAGACACCACTGCACAAGGAGACACCACTGCACAAGGAGACACCAGTGCACAGGGAGACACCACTGCACAGGGAGACACCACTGCACCAGGAGACACCAGTGCACAGGGAGACACCACTGCACAGGGAGACACCAGTGCACAAGGAGACACCACTGCACAGGGAGACACCAGTGCATAAGGAGACACCAGTGCATAAGGAGACACCACTGCACAGGGAGACACCACTGCACAAGGAGACACCAGTGCACAGGGAGACACCAGTGCACAGGGAGACACCACTGCACAGGGAGACACCACTGCACAAGGAGACACCACTGCACAGGGAGACACCACTGCACAAGGAGACACCACTGCACAGGGAGACACCACTGCACAAGGAGACACCACTGCACAGGGAGACACCACTGCACAGGGAGACACCACTGCACAGGGAGACACCACTGCACAAGGAGACACCACTGCACAAGGAGACACCAGTGCACAAGGAGACACCACTGCACAGGGAGACACCACTGCACAAGGAGACACCAGTGCACAAGGAGACACCACTGCACAGGGAGACACCACTGCACAAGGAGACACCAGTGCACAAGGAGACACCACTGCACAGGGAGACACCACTGCACAGGGAGACACCACTGCACAGGGAGACACCACTGCACAAGGAGACACCACTGCACAGGGAGACACCACTGCACAAGGAGACACCACTGCATAAGGAGACACCAGTGCACAGGGAGACACCAGTGCATAAAGAGACACCACTGCACAGGGAGACACCACTGCACAGGGAGACACCAGTGCACAAGGAGACACCACTGCACAGGGAGACACCATTGCACAAGGAGACACCACTGCATAAGGAGACACCACTGCATAAGGAGACACCAGTGCATAAGGAGACACCAGTGCACAAGGAGACACCACTGCACAGGGAGACACCACTGCACAGGGAGACACCACTGCACAGGGAGACACCACTGCACAGGGAGACACCACTGCACAAGGAGACACCACTGCACAGGGAGACACCACTGCACAAGGAGACACCACTGCATAAGGAGACACCAGTGCACAGGGAGACACCAGTGCATAAAGAGACACCACTGCACAGGGAGACACCACTGCACAGGGAGACACCAGTGCACAAGGAGACACCACTGCACAGGGAGACACCATTGCACAAGGAGACACCACTGCATAAGGAGACACCACTGCATAAGGAGACACCAGTGCATAAGGAGACACCAGTGCATAAGGAGACACCACTGCACAAGGAGACACCACTGCACAGGGAGACACCACTGCACAAGGAGACACCACTGCACAGGGAGACACCACTGCACAGGGAGACACCACTGCACAAGGAGACACCACTGCACAGGGAGACACCACTGCACAGGGAGACACCACTGCACAAGGAGACACCACTGCACAGGGAGACACCACTGCACAGGGAGACACCACTGCACAGGGAGACACCACTGCACAAGGAGACACCACTGCACAGGGAGACACCAGTGCACAGGGAGACACCAGTGCACAGGGAGACACCACTGCACAGGGAGACACCACTGCACAGGGAGACACCACTGCACAAGGAGACACCACTGCACAAGGAGACATCAGTGCACAGGGAGACACCACTGCACAGGGAGACACCAGTGCACAAGGAGACACCACTGCACAGGGAGACACCACTGCACAGGGAGACACCAGTGCACAAGGAGACACCAGTGCACAAGGAGACACCAGTGCACAGGGAGACACCACTGCACAGGGAGACACCACTGCACAGGGAGACACCACTGCACAGGGAGACACCAGTGCACAAGGAGACACCACTGCACAGGGAGACACCACTGCACAGGGAGACACCAGTGCACAGGGAGACACCACTGCACAGGGAGACACCACTGCACAGGGAGACACCAGTGCACAGGGAGACACCACTGCACAGGGAGACACCACTGCACAGGGAGACACCACTGCACAGGGAGACACCAGTGCACAAGGAGACACCAGTGCACAGGGAGACACCACTGCACAGGGAGACACCACTGCACAGGGAGACACCACTGCACAAGGAGACACCAGTGCACAAGGAGACACCAGTGCACAGGGAGACACCACTGCACAGGGAGACACCACTGCACAAGGAGACACCACTGCACAAGGAGACACCACTGCACAAGGAGACACCAGTGCACAAGGAGACACCACTGCACAGGGAGACACCACTGCACAGGGAGACACCACTGCACAGGGAGACACCACTGCACAGGGAGACACCACTGCACAGGGAGACACCAGTGCACAGGGAGACACCACTGCACAGGGAGACACCAGTGCACAGGGAGACACCACTGCACAAGGAGACACCACTGCACAAGGAGACACCACTGCACAGGGAGACACCACTGCACAGGGAGACACCACTGCACAAGGAGACACCACTGCACAAGGAGACACCACTGCACAAGGAGACACCACTGCACAAGGAGACACCAGTGCACAAGGAGACACCAGTGCACAAGGAGACACCAGTGCACAAGGAGACACCACTGCACAAGGAGACACCACTGCACAAGGAGACACCACTGCACAAGGAGACACCACTGCACAAGGAGACACCAGTGCACAAGGAGACACCAGTGCACAAGGAGACACCACTGCACAGGGAGACACCACTGCACAGGGAGACACCACTGCACAGGGAGACACCACTGCACAGGGAGACACCACTGCACAAGGAGACACCAGTGCACAAGGAGACACCAGTGCACAAGGAGACACCAGTGCACAGGGAGACACCACTGCACAGGGAGACACCAGTGCACAAGGAGACACCACTGCACAAGGAGACACCACTGCACAGGGAGACACCACTGCACAGGGAGACACCACTGCACAGGGAGACACCAGTGCACAAGGAGACACCACTGCACAAGGAGACACCACTGCACAGGGAGACACCACTGCACAAGGAGACACCAGTGCACAAGGAGACACCAGTGCATAAGGAGACACCACTGCACAAGGAGACACCACTGCACAAGGAGACACCACTGCACAAGGAGACACCACTGCACAGGGAGACACCAGTGCACAAGGAGACACCAGTGCACAAGGAGACACCACTGCACAAGGAGACACCACTGCACAAGGAGACACCACTGCACAGGGAGACACCACTGCACAAGGAGACACCACTGCACAAGGAGACACCACTGCACAAGGAGACACCACTGCACAAGGAGACACCAGTGCACAAGGAGACACCAGTGCACAAGGAGACACCACTGCACAGGGAGACACCACTGCACAAGGAGACACCAGTGCACAAGGAGACACCACTGCACAGGGAGACACCAGTGCACAGGGAGACACCACTGCACAAGGAGACACCACTGCACAGGGACACCACTGCACAAGGAGACACCACTGCACAAGGAGACACCACTGCACAAGGAGACACCACTGCACAAGGAGACACCAGTGCACAAGGAGACACCAGTGCACAGGGAGACACCACTGCACAGGGAGACACCACTGCACTCACCTTGGTGGCCTGATGCTGGCCAGGAAGATCTTCTTGAAGGAGTTGTCACCTTGTTTCACCACCAGGGCGTCTCCGTTGACGACTTCCACCACCTGCAGCAGCACAGTACACTGCACTGTTGACTTTGTCTCACGGCACACACATACCAAGGACTAGCATTATGATCAGCACAGTACACTGCACTGTTGCCTTTGTCTCACGGCACACACATACCAAGGACTAGCATTTTGATCAGCACAGTACACTGCACTGTTGACTTTGTCTCACGGCACACACATACCAAGGACTAGCATTTTGATCAGCACAGTACACTGCACTGTTGCCTTTGTTTCACGGCACACACATACCAAGGACTAGCATTATGATCAGCACAGTACACTGCACTGTTGACTTTGTCTCACAGCACACACATACCAAGGACTAGCATTATGATCAGCACAGTACACTGCACTGTTGACTTTGTCTCACAGCACACAAATACCAAGGACTAGCATTATGATGAATAGTCTGCTTAAGTATGACAGCATGCAATGCAAAAGTGCTACACAATTGCAAGAGAAGTGATGGATAGATGGATGGATGGATGGATGGATGGATGGATAAATAAATGGATGCGATGGATGGATGGATGGATGAATGATGGATGGATGAATAAATGGGATGGACATGGATTAACTTAAGAGACTGATGATGGATAGATGGGCAGAAATACATGGATGAATGGGAACTTACAGATAAACTAATGAAGGCTGACAGACTGAAAAACAGATAGAGGGACATACACATGCATGTGCACACACAAACACACACAGAGAAACACACACACACACACCCAACCACACACACACACACACACACACACATGGGAAGAAATGGACCAATGAAGGAATGACAGGATGCCGACTCACTTTGCCACTGAAGGACTTGTCCTTGGTCTCGATGGCGGGACCCGATGGCTTGTAGTCCTTCCACAGGCGTGACTGCTTCTCCTTGGCGGCTCTGCAATGCACAGCACACCTCAGTCAGCCTCACAGGTACCCGTTTTACTCCTGCACAGCCTGCCTCTCTTTCTTCCCCTCCTCCTAACATCTCTCTCACAGATGTTGCAATACCCCACTCCTTAGCTGGAACCCATGGCCATAGAGCTCTGTGGCTGAGTGGTTAGCGCCCTTGTCCTATAAGATGCTTGAAGGTGCTGCATTCAAAGTGCTTGAATCCCAGAGTTGCATTCTTGAGCAAGGTGGTTAACTCAAAGTGCTTCTCTCCACCCAGGAGTAAAATTGGGCACAAAACCAGTGTAAGTTCAGCTCCATGCGTTCATCCACAGTCTGGTCACAGTGGTGTCACAGTCGGGTCACAGTGGTGTCACAGTGGTGTCACAGTCTGGTCATGGTGTTGTCACAGTCTGGTCACAGTGGTGTCACAGTGGTGTCACAGTCTGGTCACAGTGGTGTCACAGTGGTGTCACAGTCTGGTCACAGTGGTGTCACAGTCTGGTCACAGTGGTGTCACAGTCGGGTCACAGTGGTGTCACAGTGGTGTCACAGTCTGGTCACAGTGGTGTCACAGTCTGGTCACAGTGGTGTCACAGTCTGGTCACAGTGGTGTCACAGTCGGGTCACAGTGGTGTCACAGTCTGGTCACAGTGGTGTCACAGTGTGGTCACAGTGGTGTCACAGTCGGGTCACAGTGGTGTCACAGTCTGGTCACAGTGGTGTCACAGTGTGGTCACAGTGGTGTCACAGTCGGGTCACAGTGGTGTCACAGTCTGGTCACAGTGGTGTCACAGTCTGGTCACAGTGGTGTCACAGTCTGGTCACAGTGGTGTCACAGTCTGGTCACAGTGGTGTCACAGTCGGGTCACAGTGGTGTCACAGTCTGGTCACAGTGGTGTCACAGTGTGGTCACAGTGGTGTCACAGTGAAAACAAGAGTAGCCCAATGACCAGGGGGTAAAAAGTACATTCATGGGTGAAAATGGGCAATATCAAATCCTCCCCCTCCCCATGGCCTGCAGGGTTGAAGCCAGGTGAGCAGAGTCACAGAACTTACTTCTCTGCTGCTCTCAGCTTCTCGGCGCCTTGGGACACGACACCCATGCTCCAGTCCACGCAGCGTGCAAAGCCCTCCTTCAGGAGCAGCTCCGTGATGTTGCCATTCTGTCAAAGAGGACGCATGGCATACAGTGTCAGCCTGTAGCCACTTCTAAGGCAGTGCTGATACAGATATGGCTAGAACATTGCCATTCTGTCAAAGAGGACGCATGGCATACAGTGTCACAGTGTCAGCCTGCAGCCACTTCTAAGGCAGTGCTGATACAGATATGGCTAGAACAATGCCATTCTGTCAAAGAGGACGCATGGCATACAGTGTCAGCCTGCAGCCACTTCTAAGGCAGTGCTGATACAGATATGGCTAGAACAATGCCATTCTGTCAAAGAGGACGCATGGCATACAGTGTCAGCCTGCAGCCACTTCTAAGGCAGTGCTGATACAGATATGGCTAGAACAATGTCATTCTGTCAAAGAGGACGCATGGCATACAGTGTCACAGTGTCAGCCTGCAGCCACTTCTAAGGCAGTGCTGATACAGATATGGCTAGAACAATGCCATTCTGTCAAAGAGGACGCATGGCATACAGTGTCAGCCTGCAGCCACTTCTAAGGCAGTGCTGATACAGATATGGCTAGAACAATGTCATTCTGTCAAAGAGGACGCATGGCATACAGTGTCACAGTGTCAGCCTGCAGCCACTTCTAAGGCAGTGCTGATACAGATATGGCTAGAACAATGCCTTCTGCCACTGCAAAAGTATAGTGACAATCTTAGCTCTTCTATGAAAAGGGAGCACAGAGATACAGACACAACACAGGTCCACAGTATTGCACTTCCATTACAGAACAGGGGGCAGTGCTAGGCAGTCCTCAAAAAAGAAAAGTAGAAACACTCGTGAACAAATCCATGAGGATCTTTCCTCATTTTTTATCAACATTCTTTACTATGAAAACAGAGTTAACTCCAATATGAAAAAAACCCACGATGTTATCATCCCTGCCTGATCATTTCATGGAGGAAAAGTGGTACCGTTTGTAAAGATATGCATGCAGACCTCTCCTCATGACCTTTTTCAATTCTCTCACGAAGATAGAGTTAACTCCAAACAGACCTGACCTATGTTTTTATCCCTCTCTGGCATGACTGAAGTCTCCGTAAACGAACAGGAGAGACCGGGGCTGGTCACAGGAGAGAGCAAGAACTTACGGGATGGAGGATGGTGCCGAGGTAGTTCTGGCTGGTCACAGGAGAGAGCAAGAACTTATGGGATGGAGGATGGTGCCGAGGTAGTTCTGGCTGGTCACAGGAGAGCAAGAACTTACGGGATGGAGGATGGTGCCGAGGTAGTTCTGGTTGGAGACGCCCTCCAGGATGATCTGCACGTCACGCTGAAGCAGCCGAGACTCGGTGAAGAACTTTGCCTCCTCTGCGAAGGGCTCCGGCACCTGCTTGCCTGTGGCTTCGTCCAGCTTGAACATGGGGCACTGCAAAGGCCAGGGTCAAGAATTCAGCTTTTCTCTACTATACTGACTTATAAGTGCAGAATGCATGAACACTTTCTCATCTCAAAACTTGGGCTGTAGGGAGAGGCAGCAAGACCTTTGACCCCCACCCTGGTATCGTAACTGGGACTGTTCAGTCTGTCAGCAGTACAGAAACAGCTACATTGCAAGGGCTAGACACCCACCCTTTTCTACTGCACACGCACGCCCTTTTAAGTGTAGGGCTCCGTGGCCGAGTGGTTAGCGCGCTGCACCTACAGTCGCTTGCGGCCAGTGGGTACGGCGTTGGAAGCTGCGCGGTTCCCAGAGTTGCATCCTTGAGCAAGATGCTTAACTCGCATTGCTTCTCCCCACCCAGGAGTAAAACCGGGTTTGTACCTGTGAGGGCAATGTTGGCAAAACATAGTGCCATTAACCCTTGTATGCGGCCAAGCGCCAGCATCGGGTTGGAATACTCCCCAGGGAGCGGAGTTGGTGCTGGTACCTGACTGTGTGCGTCTTAAATGTCTGTCACTATGTTTGTTGTGAGGGACCAGTGAAGATTGACCAAGATGCCCAGTGATCAGGGGGTAAAGTGTAAAGCGGTTTGGGACCCAGACAAAGGGTGTCTTCTTCTTGTCGATCGCTAGATGATTGCGCCAGTCGCCCGCACAAATGCAGCTGTTCTCCGCAGCTCCTCCAGGTTGCCATAGAGTTTGCTTGGGTCTGGCCATGTGGCTCTTCTGAGGGCATCATGGTGGGGGCAGTCTTGGAGAAGGTGTTCACCGGTCATCGAGGCAGTGTCGCAAGAACATCTGTCTGTCTGACCGACTTTGAACTTGTGGAACATATGTGCTGGCAATTTGTTGTGTCCTGTTCGGAGTCTGAACAGAATGACTTGGTCAGCTCTGTTCAGAAAGTGGTAGCTGTCATTTTGGTTGTAGTTCGGATGTTGCTGGCGCCACTTTTTCTGAGACAGAGCCTTGATGATGGTCTTCTCTTCTGCATAAGAGACCTGTCTGTCTTCCTGGTCCAGCTGACCACCTTCCCTGGCCAGTCTGTCAGCCGTCTCATTTCCATGCACTCCACAGTGTGCAGGAATCCATTGGAGTGTGAGTGTCACCTGTGCGGCCAGCTCAGACAGAGTGGCTGCAAGTTCATTCAGTTCCTTCTTGCGAGGGTCCTGGAGTGCGCTCAGCACAGACAAAGCATCAGTGAAGATGACCACGTGCTGGTGTGTCGCATCTCGGTGATCCAGTAAGTGGGCCGA
The DNA here is from genome assembly GCA_034096865.1 of Theodoxus fluviatilis. NCBI lineage: Eukaryota > Metazoa > Mollusca > Gastropoda > Cycloneritida > Neritidae > Theodoxus > Theodoxus fluviatilis. The sequence continues at coordinate 54,498 of JAWQFJ010002396.1, forward strand.
TGCCGTTCTCAGGGCCTCTGCCTCTGCTCTGAAGTTGGTGGAGTATCTGCCCGTTGCTATGGGGATGTGGGTCTCGTACCCGGTGTACCTGATATGCACGCCTCCTCCTCCATCCCTCGTTGCTTCTGCGGTAGACCCATCCGTATAGGCGTGTGTCCACTGTTTTTCAGGGTAGGTAGATTGGATGAGCTCTAAGGTCAATGACTTCCTCTCGTGGTCTGACTGTGTGCCTTTCTTCCCAATGACAAGGGGTGTAAGTCGATATATAAAACCACACCTTTACCTTTACCTTTTTTTAAACTCACAAAATATAGCAAAAACTATTTTATAAGCACTTACAATTGAATAGAGAACAATGCCATGTGATTGTTTTATGATAATGTTCATGTAGAATTTTTGGGTAATTTTTGGAGAGCACATTTCATGCATGACCTTTACCTCTCATCACTCAAGGCATATGCCATGACTACCAGGTTAAGGGTTAAGATTCTATTCTTTCATATCCAGTGTTCAAGATAAACACACTATGGTAAATGTTTTTGTTTTTGTATTTTACATGTGCATATTTACAAATCATATTTTCATCATAATCATTTATCACAGGGCATTTTGTTACATCCAGTTACTAAAGAAAGTCTGAGAAGCTTCAGAAGAAAAACGGAATCACTGAAAACAACAGTTGATTGTGACAGTAAAGAAAACCAAACAGGCTGAAGATAAGAAGAAAAAAAGTACTCGATATCTGTCGATGCACTAGAATTCCAACATCTAAATATCTATTCATGCTTACCATGCCATTATGAGATATGCATTTACAACAATAAAAAAGATTACTTAAGGCCTGTTTCAAATTAGTAATACTTACACCTACTCTGATGTAGTAGCAATCTTCTCTAACCAATCAGAATGCAACTTCCGTCTAGTTCTGCGTCCCGATTGGTTAGATAAGATTGCTACTCAAGCAAAGCAGGCATTGGCATTGCTCAATGAAAACAGGCCTTTCGTGAGATCTTTTCCCAAAACCCACTGCTACAGCGATGCCAGTACATTTACCTTGATTCCAGAGAGCATGACAGTGAGGTAATCGAAGGTGGGCAGGATGAACGCTCTTACTGTGCATCCATCACGCACATGCTCAATCACAGCTGGAAGGACAACACACTGATGAGCAAACTTCCCAAGGTGCACATCCGATGGGCAAACTTTCAATACACTCACCAATGAGCATTCACACACTTTAACACACAAAAAAAGAGCTCAGGGCTAAACCCTGTGATAAGAATTCAATAAATAAGAGTCAATTACTAAATTAACACTAATTATTTACCAAAAATAATCGTTAATGAAAGACAGGAAAATCTGTCTTCAAGTTCAATTTTCTTTATTCCATTATTTTCCATTATTGAGCAAATACACGTGGACGATGCCAACATCCGTAAGCGGAGAGAGAAGTTCTGGCGCTTCAAGCTACGAACCAACTACCCTGAAGGACTGAATGTGTTTGACTGAGAGAGAGAGAGATGGATGGAACTATGAACACTTAAAGAGAGAGAGAGAGTTGGAGGTAGAGAGAGAGGGGGAGAGAGAGAGAGAGAGAGAGAGAGAGAGAGAGAGAGAGAGAGAGAGAGAGAGAAAGAGAGAGAGAGAGAGAGAGAGAGACAGAGAGAGAGAGAGAGAGAGAGAGAGGAGACAGAGAGAGAGAGAGACAGAGAGAGAGAGAGACAGAGAGATAGAGAGAGAGAACACTCTGGACACTGGATGCTGAGAGAGCTCGGACTCCGAGAACTCGGGCTAGAACATTTTTTTGGGGATGAGGGTGGTGGAGAGAGAGGGAGGGAGGGAGAGAGAGAGAGGGAGAGAGAGAGAGAGAGAGAGAGAGAGAGAGAGAGAGAGAGAGAGAGAGAGAGAGAGAGAGAGAGAGGGAGAGAGAGAGGGAGAGAGAGGAGGGGTAGAGCTCTGGAGTGCCTACGTCATGTCATTCTGAAGTTTTTTACGTCACGTGTTGCATCATTTATGTGTTTCTGTATTAACTGAAGAAGGGCGTATGCCCGAAAGCCTTTTGATTTTGGTGTTTGTCGTGTGTTTTTTTCTTATTACAAGTTCAATTTTCTCTAACTTTTACTGCGTCAGTTCATCTCCAGCTTGAACAAGAGAGAAGTCATCAGCCTCTAACACTTCACGAACAATTAAGAACATCAAAACTAATTTGTACCTTCTGCATTTCTATACCAAATATTCCCCAGGGCAGCAAACTTGATGTCTACTAATTACCATGCATATTAATTGTCCCATCTAACGTAGCCAAGCTCCCTCCCTCACACACTCACAGGCATGCATGCACACACACTTACACACACACACACACACACACACACACACACATGCATGCATGCACACACACACACACACCCACACACAAGCACACACACACGCAAGCACATACACACACACACACACACACACACACACACACACTTACCCCACTCCCCCATCCCTTCCCCAGCTCTTTTCAGTTCTTGTGTGTTTTCAGAGCATTCTCCACTAGCACTCACTCGCACACCACTCACATGCCGCCATAGGGCATCTTTCAGGATGGGTCAGGTGACCCTCTTTTTGGACAGACACATGCTTCTGCCACGTACACACAAAGGCAGCTACAGCAGCATTCTACAACGTCCCAACTGTGAGTCCAAGAAATCAAAAGTCACCTCCCATATCAGTTGCACTATTGGATCATGCATCCATTTCTAATCCTCCCCCGTCTATCCATATCCATCAACTCTTTTTCTTTCCCACTTTGGGATGAAAATACTATTATCACTGCACAGCAGCCGAGACCCAAATACAACTAATTCCTTACCATTAACAGGCTTGCCGTGCAAGGCATCCACGTAGTGGCGGGGGTTTTCCACGGTCCAGCTGACGGTGCGGACGTGGGTGGCGGCATCGCTGGCCCACTTGCCCTTGCCTGCAGACTTGGCCTGCTCCTCTATCTGGATCAGCTTCTGGGTCTGGGGGCTGCAGCACACACACACACACACAGAGGTAGAGCTAGAGGCTCAGACTGGGGAAACACAGGCACAGCAAGCAGAGGAATTGAGAGTTCACTGGTATTCCTGTTCTGCCCCTCTCTGCATATCTCAGGCTACTTTTCCTAGCTTCTTTGCAAGACAGGCAAATAAAACTGTGCGTGTACGTTACAGGGACTAGAGAGTTAACCTAAGATGGGCGGAGAAGGGCGGAGAAGGGTGGAGAAGGGTGGAGAAGGGATACCAGACAAGGGTCAAGAATGGCGCTATAGGGACTTTAGAGTTATTGGGCAATGCTGCCAGCACATCTCTCTCATGCTAATATTAGGTACTGGCAGGTCAGAAATAGATTTTTTAGTTAGTACATTAAAAATAGTCAATAATTGAAGAGGACAAAAATACAAACACAACACAAAAAACAGTTTGTTTCTATCTTTAATAGAACCAGAGATATGCCTTGTTAAATACGGTAAACATTCAGACGTTATTATGTCATTTTTGTCAAATTTCACGATAGGCTGATTTTGAGAAGCTGTATAATGCTACCTGTTCCATAGAAGCAGCTCAAATTAACAGAATGTGTTGTACTATATATGTACATTAACCCTATTTTTTTTCAGGCTATGAAGCCTGCAAGTTTCTTTACAGATATGACTTAAAAGTAGGTATTTGAGCGAATTTGCATCACGTCCGACAGATAAATTATGTATGTCGACTTCAATTGGCTGTAGAATGTACAATTACTGTCCGATTTTCAAAATGTAAAGTGTTCTGTGGTTGTTTTTACAATGCCTTATAACTGACATGCAACATCACACCATTCTCATCACAAAAAGTAGGTATTTGAGCAAATTTGCATCACATCCGACAGATAAATTATGTATGTCGACTTCAATTGGCTGTAGAATGTACAATTACTGTCCGATTTTCAAAATGTAAAGTGTTCTGTGGTTGTTTTTACAATGCCTTATAACTGACATGCAACATCACACCATTCTCATCACAAAAAATCCCCCCCCCCCCCTGCCACCGCCAGTTGCAGATAAGTTCCAACCTTGGTAAGTTGGTAAGTTTCCAAAAGTTTAAGCAGTAAAGTACAGCAGCTTGAAAGCTCTGTACTTGTGTTCCAGGCTCTTCAGAGCAGTAGGGCAGATCTTCCAAAGTCGCCCTGTTGTGGTAGTTAGTGGGAGGTCAGCAGCGAGGACAAATCTTGCCTCCACACTTGCTCGATCTGGGACATTGGGCCACTTGAAAACACTTCCACTTTGTGACATGAAATTTATGACACCTGTTTCCTCACTGGAAACTTCTTCTATCTCTCCTACATAAAAATCATCTTCATATCCAACAGCGACAAAGCCACCAGCTCTCTCAAATCGGAAGTTCAAATCGGGAAGAGGAACCGAAATGTCATCCTCTTCTGCACTTTCCTCCTCTGCATTCTCATCTTCTTCGTTTTGCAATGATCGGTAAACATCCTTGCGTCTTCCACGTCCTGATGCGAAGAAAGCTTGTCTCAGTTCATCAAATTCAGGAGAAGCATCTGTAGAAATTGTCAAATGAAAAGAATGAGCAAATACCATAATTTATTCGAAGAGGAAAAACTATTACTTTTATGTGACACGACAGCATCTTGAAGCACATTTTCCAACATTGGCACTAGACTCGCTGCAATATTCGGCGAGTTACCTCCCTTGCAAAATTCGTTTATCAAAGTTTGAGAGCGCATATCTAATCAAAAACAAACCATCGAACGTAACAATTAAATACACAGCAATATGAACTACTTATTGACAAATATCACAAGTTATGGTAAGTATATTTATCGATTAAAAGATGCAGTTAACGTTTTCATCGGGCCTGTCGCCATAGGTTAGTCAATGTCGACATCGCAGTTCGCCCTCAGTGCACCGATTACCTAAAATCACAATGTTTGCAGCGAACCTTTGCTCCTNNNTTTTTTATTAATTTAGACACATTTGGTATCAGTGTAAAGGTAATTATGTACTCTCGCTTCTTGTGCTATTTTTAGCTTAACACATTGAATAGGGAGAAGGCGTCAGCGAAGAGAACGCGCGCGGTGTTTTCAGTCCGATCGGCCGCGCGAGTCTCGGTGCGAAAAATGTGTCAACACATGCTTATTTTAATAAATTGTCAAAAATCAACCATTCATCACACAATAAAGTCATTTGCATCATTGGAAAGAATGAAACCTGTTCTTTATTATGGTATGCATCAAGTGCCAATACATGCACAAAGGCAATTTTAATGGTTGTATGAATACAACTGAAAATCAACTGCTGGAGCCATTTGTCTTACACTGTTAGTAATAGCCTGCCGGTGCCTACTAATATTGGGGTCAGAAGCTATGAGTATGCATGAGTGCTTGCATTCACATAAATACACGAACATGTATATGCACTCACACACACAGACTCACACACACACATACACACACACAGTGACATACACACACACGCACACACACACACGCACACACAAACACACGCACGCACGCACACACACACACACACACACACACACACACACACAAACACACACACACACAGGTCCAAGTCTAACAAATATTCATTCAACTTCAAAGAAAAAAAAAATTCAAACAAGCATGAAATGTTTTGACACTTTCAAGTTTGAGCATCTTAGCATGCTAGCAGAGATAATCAAGAGGCAAGGGAAAGAATGAATAACTTCAACGAAAAGACTATAAATCACAATTAGAACTATCAAGTGAGCTGTGTCATGTAATTTATGTGTTTCTACAACTTTACAGAAGAGTACAAAAATTATTTCTTGGTAGTCCTTTTAATCACGTGTTGTGGTTATAAATGACGTTTTTCTCTGCACTTGGCATTAAAAAATAATGCTGAGGTTGAAAAATCTAACGTTGTCCTTTTTGAACCCTTCACCCTGGTTTACTGATGCAGTCACAAATGTTAGAACATGATGATGGATGGATGAATGGTGTTTTACTGCCTATCAGCCTTATGTTAGGACAAGCACATAACCATGGTGAGACATGCAGTGTCCACTCACTCGTCAGCCTTGAGACCCATCCGTCTGAGTTCCAGCAGTCCCTCTGCCAGCATTATCTCTGTCATGTTCTCCCCTGAGGCATCTGCAACACCCACCAGCACTTCCAGCATCAATACCTGGCTACAGGCACGTGTCAGTGGAATACAGACGAAATCAAATGGCCATTTCACATGTACATATGAAAGCACAATGTACACATAAGCCCAGGGTATTCTAACCAGTACTGCGCATGGACATCTGAAGAAAACTACCTCAAGGCTATGAGAACAACATGGGCAAATGGGAAGCCACAGATGGTCATTTGAACTTGAAGCAGGACAAAGTGGAGGACACATTTAGCATCTGTCACAAATGTAATCCTCTGCAGACCAAGGAAAGGAAGAGAAAAGCAAGGCAGAGCAGGGCAGGCCAAGGCAAGGCAGGGCAGAACCAAGCAGGGCAGGGCAAAGCCGGGCAGGGCAGAAAGTGAGATTGAGAGAAGCAGGGCAGAGAGTTTCATCCCTGCAACCTTGAAATTGGCACTCTCCAGATGAGCACTCATAATAATTTGGATCAATTTTCAATAACAACTTTGGGGCAGGGGTGGTAAGTGGAGTGTAGGTCACACATGTTTCATTGCACACTCTGCATCAGCAGAGACAGCAGCAACTTTAAGGGGTTGAAGAAGGCAGGGAGGAGAAGAAGACTTCAATCTGCATAAACAAAGATGACTGCAAAGACTACAAGTGCAGTTGACTCACTGTTGAGTGTCAGGAAGTCATACGTGCAGAGTGAGAGCAATATGCACATGCTTGAAAACTGCCCAGCAGATACAGAATGAAGTGGCAGGGCAAAAGAAGCAAGGAAGGGGCAGGAAAGAGGATGAACAGGGCAGTGCTGGGCAAAACAAGGGGCAGGAAAGAGGATGAACAGGGCAGTGCAGGGCAAAACAAGGGGCAGGAAAGAGGATGAACAGGGCAGTGCTGGGCAAAACAAGGGGCAGGAAAGAGGAGGATGAACAGGGCAGTGCTGGGCAAAACAAGGGGCAGGAAAGAGGAGGATGAACAGGGCAGTGCTGGGCAAAACAAGGGGCAGGAAAGAGGAGGATGAACAGGGCAGTGCTGGGCAAAACAAGGGGCAGGAAAGAGGAAGATGAACAGGGCAGTGCTGGGCAAAACAAGGGGCAGGAAAGAAGAGGATGAACAGGGCAGTGCTGGGCAAAACAAGGGGCAGGAAAGAGGAGGATGAACAGGGCAGTGCTGGGCAAAACAAGGGGCAGGAAAGAGGAGGATGAACAGGGCAGTGCTGGGCAAAACAAGGGGCAGGAAAGAGGAGGATGAACAGGGCAGTGCTGGGCAAAACAAGGGGCAGGAAAGAGGAGGATGAACAGGGCAGTGCTGGGCAAAACAAGGGGCAGGAAAGAGGAGGATGAACAGGGCAGTGCTGGGCAAAACAAGGGGCAGGAAAGAGGAAGATGAACAGGGCAGTGCTGGGCAAAACAAGGGGCAGGAAAGAGGAGGATGAACAGGGCAGGGCAGGGCAGGGCAAAACAAGCAAGGAAGGGGCAGGAAGGAGGATGAACAGGGCAGTGCAGTGCAAAACAAGCAAGGAAGGGGCAGGAAGGAGGCTGAACAGGACAGGGCAGGGCAAAACAAGCAAGGAAAGGGCAGGAAAGAGGAGGATGAACAGGGCAGGGTCGGGCAAAACAAGCAAGGAAAGGGCAGGAAGGAGGATGAACAGGGCAGTGCAGGGCAAAACAAGCAAGGAAGGGGCAGGAAGGAGGATGAACAGGACAGGGCAGGGCAAAACAAGCAAGGACGGGACAGGAGAGAGGAGGATGAACAGGGCAAGGCAGGGCAAAACAAGCAAGGAAGGGGCAGGAGAGAGGAGGATGAACAGGGCAGGGCAGGGCAGGGCAAAACAAGCAAGGAAAGGGCAGGAGAGAGGAGCATGAACAGGGCAGGGCAGGGCAGGGCAAGGCAGGGCAAAACAAGCAAGGAAAGGGCAGGAAAGAGGAGGATGAACAGGACAGGGCAGGGCAAAACAAGCAAGGGGCAGGAAAGAGGATAAACAGGGCAAGGCAGGGCAGGGCAAAACGAGCAAGGAAAGGGCAGGAGAGAGGAGCATGAACAGGGCAGGGCAGGGCAAAACAAGCAAGGAAGGGGCAGGAAAGAGGAGGATGAACAGGGCAGGGCAGGGCAAAACAAGCAAGGAAGGGGCAGGAAGGAGGATGAACAGGGCAGGGCAGGGCAAAACTAGCAAAGGAAGGGGCAGGAAAGAGGAGGATGAACAGGGCAGGGCAGGGCAAAACAAGCAAGGAAGGGGCAGGAAGGAGGAGGATGAGCAGGGCAGGGCAGGGCAGGGCAGGGCAAAACTAGCAAAGGAAGGGGCAGGAAAGAGGATGAACAGGGCAAGGCAGAGCAAAACAAGCAAGGAAAGGGCAGGAAAGAGGAGGATGAGCAGGGCAGGGCAGGGCAAAACAACCAAGGTAGGGGCAGGAAAGAGGAGGATGAACAGGGCAGGGCAGGGCAAAACAAGCAAGGAAAGGGCAGGAAGGAGGATGAACAGGGCAGGGCAGTGCAAAACAAGCAATGAAGGGGCAGGAAGGAGAATGAACAGGGCAGGGCAAAACTTGCAAGGAAGGGGCAGGAAGGAGGATGAACAGGGCAGGGCAGGGCAAAACTAGCAAGGAAGGGGCAGGAAGGAGGATGAACAGGGCAGGGCAGGGCAAAACTAGCAAGGAAGGGGCAGGAAGGAGGATGAACAGGGCAGGGCAGGGCAAAACAAGCAAGGAAGGGGCAGGAAGGAGGATGAACAGGGCAAGGCAGGGCAAAACAAGCAAGGAAAGGGCAGGAAAGAGGAGGATGAGCAGGGCAAGGTAGGGCAAAACAAGCAAGGAAGGGGCAGAAAAGAGGATGAGCAGGGCAAGGTAGGGCAAAACAAGCAATGAAGGGACAGGAAGGAGGATGAACAGGGCAGGGCAGGGCAAAACTAGCAAGGAAGGGGCAGGAAAGAGGATGAACAGGGCAGGGCAGGGCAAAACTAGCAAGGAAGGGGCAGGAAAGAGGATGAACAGGACAAGGCAGGGCAAAACAAGCAAGGAAGGGGCAGGAAGGAGGATGAACAGGGCAGGGCAGGGCAAAACAAGCAAGGAAGGGGCAGGAAGGAGGATGAACAGGGCAGGGCAGGGCAAAACTAGCAAGGAAGGGGCAGGAAGGAGGATGAACAGGGCAGGGCAGGGCAAAACAAGCAAGGAAGGGGCAGGAAAGAGGAGGATGAACAGGGCAGGGCAGGGCAGGGCAAAACAAGCAAGGAAGGGGCAGGAAGGAGGATGAACAGGGCAAGGCAGGGCAAAACAAGCAAGGAAGGGGCAGGAGAGAGGAGGATGAACAGGGCAAGGCAGGGCAAAACAAGCAAGGAAGGGGCAGGAAAGAGGATGAACAGGGCAGGGCAGGGCAAAACTAGCAAGGAAGGGGCAGGAAGGAGGATGAACAGGGCAAGGCAGGGCAAAACAAGCAAGGAAGGAGCAGAAAGGAGGATGAACAGGGCAGGGCAAAACAAGCAAGGAAAGAGCAGGAGAGAGGAGGATGAACAGGGCCAGGCAGTCAACTCACCTCTGCCGAGGTAGATGACACCGTACTCCCTCCCAGTACCAGGGGCCTTGTACTCCACGGCCACAGCCACCTCACGACCAATCAGTTTCTTCCGCAGAAACTCCCTGGCCTCCCAGCCATAGGGCTGAAACAGAGTGGCAACTGTGAATGTGTGCTGGATGCCCATATAAAACCATAATCTGAATGAAAATCACAACTGACAGCAGAGTGAAATGTGGAATGACAGATCAAGATTTTAGTTCTTCGCAAAATAGTAATCTTGATACGGTAAAACTTGATTGTTACATCTGCGAGGAATACGGAACACATTTAATTAATTTTTACAGAGGACATAACCCAGTTCTAAGCAATCAAGAGTGAGGGATCTGCTATAACAAGAAGATTCTTGCAGCACACAAGTAGCATAGCAGAGTGAATATCCAGTCAACTGTTATCATGACTCTCTATCTGCTATTGCCCTTCATGCCCACAGCTCAATAAAATACTAATCTTTGAGTTTTATACTCTCATCTTTCATAACTAGCCTTCTCTTCCAAAACAATTCTAGAACCCATCAATATCCTTTTCCACAACAGAGAATCTAATCTTGGCATTACAATTATTCAGATATAGCTTAAATCCTGATCTGTTGACTTGCTATTCACACTAAGACTAAAATCCCATCTTTTCCTAATAGGACATTCCATTCAGTTCAATCCTCCGAGCTCCCCGCGCAGCATAAGGCACTAACAAAAACTCCTCCACCCAGGTCCGTCTTGGGCTAGCCACCGCAGTTCATGTCAGGTCTTCCCCTCTTCTCACACAGGGTTCGCACAGAGTTTGAAAAATCAAATTCCAGACTTTTTCCATACATTTCATACATCCCAGAGGGTTTTCCAGACGTTAAAAACTATATTTCAGAATTTCAAAGGTTGGACACATAGCATTTTCGCATGGCAAGAGTGAAGACACACATGAAAGTTCAATGGAGAAAATTACGTGCGAGAAGTGTGACGACCCAGATCTGGATCGAATAAGTTGCAGTAACCACTTCTGGTTGTCGTCGCAACTGATTTTTTCTCTCTTTTTTTTCCCCTTTTTTTCCCCAGTAAAATGTTCGGTGGGTGGGCGGCAGCCATGACAGTCTCGGCGCTGATGATGCTGCGCCAGCTGGTTGAGCTGGTTTGGCTGGCAAGTCTGTGTCGCTCAGCTGGTTCCACTCAGCCACGGTACGGACAAAGAAGGAGTTCCTGTACTGGTCTGTCATGCTGGGAGGAATGACAAATTCTCGCGTGTTGTGTATAGCCTGCCGTTCGATGATGTTGTTGCTCTCGAACCCTCGCAGCTTTGTAGGGACAACTCTCCGTCGACCACTGACAGCGGGAGTGAGAAACTTCTCCGGGGGCAGTGCTGGGATCAAGCCCTCCGCGATCTTGTTCAGGAGTGTGAGGCGTTGTTTCTTGCGGCGCTCTGTCAGTAGGGGGAGGTTCAGGTCTCTGAGCATGCTGCTCACGCAGCCCGGGCATCTGGACTTGTAGTCACGTGTGACGAAGCGGGCGGCTTGGCACTGAACTCTCTCGAGCTTGTCAATGTCCTTCTGTAGGTAGGGCTCCCATACAGTTGCTCCGTATTCCAGTTTTGACCGTACAAGGGAAATGTACGCCAGGCATCTACACTCTTTGGGGCAGTTCCGGAGGTTCCGGCGCAGCAAGCCCACATGAAGACCCAGAAACAGCTTAAACTGCACGCTGCATGTTACGCAACTCTGCTTAACCTTCTCCGTGCGGCCGGCGGGAGTTCCCGCCGAGATTGTTTTCACCGCTGTGTGCGGACGGCGGGAGGTCCCGCCCGCACTCGATCGCTGAGGGTGGGTTAGTTTGAACACGCTTATCTCCCTTGAAAATGACGTCAATTATGTATAAATACCACAGCAGGAAAGCGGAAAGCGCAAGCTTTCTGCGCATGTGTAGTTTGTATGGGCGATCTCTACAAAATTTTCAAGTAAATTCGCGCTGAAGTTTGATGTTTCAAGTTACGTCAGAAGACATCGATGAGCATGTAATAGAGCTTTTGTTTGGCGAGGATTCGCACGAAGAGTTCGAGCCTTTCACGCTAGAGGATGTTGCCGAGGCAGAAGCAGAATTGCAGCGATTCCGATCGCGAGAAGATGTCGAACTGTGCATCGGAGCGAGCATCATCAAGTAGATCAAGACGTGCATCAGGAAGCACATCACGCTCTTTCCGACAGCATTCTTCCGAAGATGCTTGGCTTTCTCCCTTCCGTCAGACGACTGGCTCACTTGTTCACACTGAGAGTGACGATGCAAACAAGATTTTTGCTTACTTCTTCGATGACGATGTATTCAGACTAATGACCGAACAAACAATCAGGTATGCGTCGCAATATTTCGCAGCCCATCCAGTCGACCAACTCGCGCCTCACTCCCGGTTTCGAGATTGGAGATTTTGAACCTGCTGTAGAGATTTTTGCTTGATTTCCTAGATAGTTTTCAACCTGCTAATGCTATGGACACTGCATGTTGCCTTGGGTAGAAGCTGTGTGTGTGTGTGTGTGTGTGTGTGTGTGTGTGTGTGTGTGTGTGTGTGTGTGAGTGTGTGTGTGATTTTCCAGTTTCAGCCATTTTTATTAGTATGTCATTGTACCTGTAGTAACATGTAGATATTCCATTTGTGTCATTTTGTAGATGTGTAAATAGTTATGCTTATAATTCATCATGAAAATCTTTTGCTTTCAAGAAGGTTAGAGTGATTGTGTTTAGGCACTGTGATCAGCGTCTTCCCCACTCCCAACCACACCCCTACTCCATGATCACAGCAAGTACGTGGTGACTTTTGAGGTGCATGTAAGGATATGAGGCTTTTTTTGTCATTCTCTTTACTAGGTAACCTATCAGAAATCAAGCCTGATAATTGCTGGAGGTCATGATTAGATAATAAAGTTAGTGTAAAGGCATTTCATTGGTCTGTTTTGTTGTTGTTGTTTTATTTCATTTTGAGAATAAAACGCAGGTATTATGATAAATCTCATTCAAGTGCTGCATACCATTGTGTACAGAATTCTCTCAGCTACAACTGTTATTCTTAGCATTTTTTTATCAGAGGTGAAGAAGAATATGAAAATTGACTTCAAAGGCGGTGACCATTTTTGGAGTAAATTCTGGGGGGGAAAGTCAGCACAGAGCAATGACGAATTGCTAAAAAAACTCAGCAACATAAGGGTTAACCCATTATGACCGGATGCTACGCGCGCGTTACATCACCCCTTCAGACCGGATGCTAGCAGACGTCACATTGGACAGTGGTGTACTTCTTGTTTCTAGGAAGTGTAGAAGCGAAGAAATTAAATTTTTAATGAATGTTGTCGACTATGTGTTTTTTCCTGAAAAAATTGCAGGTCTTAGGAAGCCGTTTTCATCACACGCTGTAGGTCATAATGGGTTAATTACCTCCCCTAAAGCACTTGTCAACAACATGGTGGTGGCTTCAGTAAATGTCCAGATGCGATCGCAATTTGGAAAATACAACTAAGCCATCTAAACAAAAATTACTGTTTAAGACTTTCTCAAGACTGATTCTGCATTTTCAAGACATTTTCCAGCCTTTTTCATCGAGAACAAAAAAAGTAGCAATTTTCCAGACTTTTTAAGTCTGAAATTTAAATTTTCAGTTTCACGACTTTTTCAAGACTTTCCAGACTGTGTGAACCCTGACACATTTCTAGCTCCACTATGCACACTATGTGCCAAGTGATATACCTCTCTTGCACTTCCCAGGTGGGGCGTCATGTTAGTGCGACATAAGGGTGGTGGTCTCTCATGCTAGGAACATGGCCAAGCATTTGCAAGACATGCTAACTTCTCACATTTCCTTTTTTTAGTTTTCATATCATCATAACTACTAGGCCAAAAACATTGTAATACTCCTGATATTATTCCTGCTCCCCTCCTTCTAAATCTAAAATTGAATCAACAGTTGTCATTCCATTAATTAAATTGTTCCATGCGCATGAATCCACTTATGTTATACAGAGGAAAAGGAACATGTACCAAGGGGACTGACAGCAAACAGTGAAGTATGTATCAATAAAACATGGTAGTAAAACAAAAACTGTTTCTGATATTTCATTTATTTGACACACTTCTTGCAGAAGTCTTCCTCAGGAACAGTGTGAAACAAAAGGGTAAAACAAGGGTTGAACAGCAGGATGGAGTAGACAGAATGCCTAAGCAAGTGAAAAAGCCCTCCCCCTCCCCCCCCCCCCCCCCCCCCCAAAAAAAAAAAAAAGCTGTGGTTATGGTGACATAAAAAAGGGGGTCAGTAGGTCAGCCACATTTGTTGTTTTTGTTTCTTGAAAGGGGCCAAATGAACATAAATCAACGTTTTTCTTTTGCTGAAAAAACTTGTAGAAATACTTAAATAGTAGATTTCCTGAGTGCTTATTGGGGAGGGAAGATGGAACAGCAAGCAATTTGTTGTTTACCATTTCTTTCTTTCTTTCTTTTGTGCACAATTGGAACAAGAAGGGCAAAGCCCATACGACTCACATGCTTGACCTTGACCTTTATATGACCTTGACCTTCAGGTGACCTTCAAGGTCAAGGTCAAACAACTAAACCTACCAATGACATCATACACAAAGAAATGCTTTACACATTTTCCCTACCAAAATACATGTGACCTTGACCCAAGGTCAAGGTCATCCAAGGTCATGCAACACAAAGCTGTTAATTCAAGACATAGGAAGCACAATGGTGCTTATTGGCACTTTCTACCATGAGATATAGTCACTTTTAGTGGTTCACTACCCCATTTTGGTCACATTTCATAAGGGTCAAAGTGACCTTGACCTTGATGATATGTGACCAAATGTGTCTCATGATGAAAGTATAACATGTGCCCCACATAATTATTAAGTTTGAAACAGTTATCTTCCATAGTTCAGGGTCAAGGTCACTTCAAAATATGTATACAATCCAACTTTGAAGAGCTCCTGTGACCTTGACCTTGAAGCAAGGTCAACCAAACTGGTATCAAAAGATAGGGCTTGCTTTGACCTATATACCACTTGTAGCTAAGGTCGCCATTCTCAATAACGTGGGAGAAAATTGGGAAAATGTGAAAAATGACTGTTTTTGAGACCACATTTATGGCTCCTGTGACCTTGACCTTGAAGCAAGGTCAAGTCACTATGTATGTTTTTTGAGGCCTTGTCATCATACACCATCATGCCACATTTGGTGTTGATAGACTTAATAGTCTCCGAGAAAAATCCAACGTTTAAGTTTTTTACGGACGCCCGGACGCCCGGACGCCCGGACGCCCGGACGGACGCCCGGACGGACGCCCGGACGGACGGACGACACGGCTCAGTACATAGACTCACTTTTGCTTCGCATGTGAGTCAAAAATGTAAAGAATCAGCAAAAGAAAAGGCTTGGTTGGATTCATTCTGTGAACCCAAGTCAGTATTGACTCTGGCACAGTTCGCAATGAATGCATAATAGACTTGACCCTTCGCATTATAGCATTGCGACAAAAATAGTTCATTCTCATACTATTTTTTTTCTACTTTTTACATAAATCATTCTGATGTTGAAACTTGTTTCCATTTCAACACAAACATTTGATTTTATCCAATAAACACTTGTTTATTGCCTCAACAAGAGTAAATTAAGAGTTATGTGCGAAATAGTCTTAGAACTACTTTAACGGCATATGTCAAGGAGCAGATCGGCTATCCCACAAGCCTCTCGTGTGACCTCCATTTGCATATTTCGGACGAAAACCTTCCATCACGTGATGTCAACTGGGCTAGAGACACTTTTGCTCATAGGCGACGTCTCTAGTGAACTAGAATGGGTTGGATTATGTACACTAACCACAACCTCAAAAGAAATGTTGACCTTACAAGAGCGTCTTCTCATTCTCTTTATCCAAACAACCATGAGAAACATGGGGAGAGAGACAAGTCTCTGTGGCCACGAACCTCATCCTTGGTCTCGGTGGAGCCCTCCACATTGGGGTTGGCTCGGCGTGCAATACGAGGCGCTTGGGTGTTGGACAGACATAACGTCCTCTCAGGAGGGGGTCCTCCTCGGGGCTGCCCCCTCACCACAATGGTGTCCCCCGAGAGGACCTGCAAATAGACAAGCACCCAGGTCATGGATGGATGGATGGATGGATGGATGGATGGATGGATGGATGGATGGATGGATGGATGGATGGATAGTGTGTTACGGCCTATCAGCCTTTGTAGGCTATGAAAGGCCACTAAGCATGAAAATCAATGGAACAGTTTTGAGTACGCGCAAATCAAGTCACGTTGTCCCTAGTTATTAATCTCTTACTAATCGCATAGAGAGACGCCTTGAGTCAATTCTTACCCCGAACCCACAGGGGGAGGTCATGGAGGGATGTCCAGTTGTCTAGAATAAGTTGCCTGATGAAGCACATGCACATACACTATTACACACGAACATGAATGCACCAGGATTACTCAACCCATAGAAGAGTGTATAAGTGTCTGCGCATGTACACAAAAATCACATACATGTTGAACACATTCAAACAAACACAAGCATGCATAACTCTACACAAGTCACATAAGCCCTGATTGACAAAGATATCACATATGACAGTGAATAAATCAACCAAGATAACACACACACACACACACACACACACACACACACACACCAGTGTCCAAGTTGATTATGGCATAGCAAAGAACAGAAACAATCTATGGGCCAAAAAAGAGGTCACACTGACATAGTAAATATGCCTGTACAGTTCACTAAAAATTCAAATTTACCTGATCTGTTATGTTCTCATGCATGAATTTTCACACACACACACACACACACACACACACACACACACACACACACACACACACTCACTCACACACATATGCATGCACACACATCCCATTTTTCATTTCCTTTGAAAGGATGGCAGTGACACATCTCTCAACTATAATTTTCGCAGATTTTGAGTGTTTATTTTGCCTAAGAGCTGTCAATCTAGCTGAAATAAACAAGAGTTTTTAAAGACTGAATCTACAGGAAGAATCACGAGAAAACAATATGGAACATGAAGGCATCACATAAACATAACTGATTTTTGTAACATTCCTGAACACTTTTGGTCAAGGAGTCTCTATGATAATAACAACACATGCTGGTATAATAGTTTTTCTAGTTTCTAAAATGTTGGCACACATTGTAAATATATGTTTAGTCTGCATCGTGCATATACCAGTCACGCTCTGGCCATGAGGACACGTCTACATCGTGCCATAAAAATGCAAATGCACGGAATCGCCGAATAATCAGATGGTTCCTTCCAGAGTCGTTCTAGTGCGTATGGCATTGATTCTGGCAAAGATTTTGACAGAGGAGATCCATGAAATGAAGCGTTGTCCGATATTGCTCAAGATTCCTAAATTACCCAGTCCTACATCAACGTGTAAGGAATTAACGTTAAGTTCGTCATAATTCGTTCAGCTTCGTTAAGATCACGCTCCGTAGCCCACAATCGGACAAGCATGTGATGATGATAACTGCTATGTGAATCTGGTTTAAGAAACCACACATCGGGTCTGAGCCGGACTGTGGCATAATCCTAACATCATCCGGACGTGATCGTATCATGCGAAACGCCGAAAGACTTTCAAAGAGGTGTACAGCGTGAAAAAGTTCACACACACGACACCGGTACCACATGTGACACGATACAACACATTAAGTCAAACAATCGTACGAAGATCGATCCTTAAATATCTCACCAGAAGTAACAGCAACAATCTCGATCAGTCTCAGAAATAAAATACTCACCGACTTCACGATCCAGCGTTGCAGAGTTTGTTGAGGTGCACTCATGTTGCTCTGTTTCACACTGACGGTGTCCGGAAAGGAAGTCGTGGTCACGTGACTTTTACCAGATGGGGTTTTAATCTTATCTCACGGGAGCGTTTGATTGACTGGGGGCACTGAATTATCAAAGTAGTCTTTCTAAGATAGCTGGGGGGAAAAGGTGAACATAGGAAATGATTACAAAGCGCCCAAAAGCCGTCAACAGGCCGGATAAATACTTTTCACGTTGATGATGTGGCTTCCGCCATTTTCGCAGCATAGCAGTAAATGCCAAATGAAAATTATATATTTACAAATTAGTATTTTTTTCATTAACAAAAATAGATTATTAAATAATACAAATAAGGATACAACTTATAGCAGAATCTTTAAATAGATATTCCGCAGTAACAACCGTTTCCTAAACATGGCGGCTAAACAGCCAGTCTCGCGGGGTAGGTTTTCAATGATTTTGCTATTGCGTTGGCATCGGCTGCTCCCTTATCTAAACAGGTTTATGAATACAATATTTTCAAAAGAAGAATGAGATAGAGAGTTTTAAAAAAACGTTTCCTTACTGCTGCTAAACTATGTTGTCAATGTAAACAACTTGAGCCCACCGCATTCAAGTGCAGGCTTGCTGCAAGAAGCACACAAAACGCTGCGTAATGTTTTTTAATGCAACGTGGTATTCCCGTATGAACATTCACTTATATGTTTGGAATATGTATGTTTATTTTGTCTGATGGCATTGTTTGATTTTGTGTCTTTTCAGGACGAATGCAAGTTACTGTATCCTTCTGACGCTAAATTACCCTCCACCAATCTTAGTACTCACTGTACTGTAATTGTAAATGTACAATATTTTCTTCGCCAGTTTTTGAAGCAGAGGAATATTTGTATTAAATATTTTGTAGTTTTTAATTGCTATAGATATGTTTGTTTGGCTGAGGACTACTTAATCAAAATCCAGACTAAGGCGTGACTTCAGCTCTCATTCTTTTCATTCAATCTGTAGTGCTATTTTCATGGTCGCACAGCTTTGCATGTTGTTGTGTGATGTGCAAGTAGAACGGTGTCACGACCTTTTGAAATAAGGTGTTCAACTGTGAACAAATGACATGTGGAAAAATAATTAATGCTGGATCCACTGACTGTGAAACTTGCACACACTTACACGTGCAGGCGCCCACATACACAAACATACTTGCGTGCATGCATGCACACACACACACACACACACACACACACACACACACACACACACACACACACACACTGAATTGCCTAATTCACTTAAAGAACATTTTGCTTCTCTCAGTTGAAAGTGAAACTGAATGCCTAAAGCATATCTTTTATTTCTGTCAGAGTGAAGAAATCATTTTGTGGAAATGATAATGTTCCATAAAAAGTATATCTCCTCAGACGAGCACATATACTTTTATATTGATTATTGTCATGGCAGTTTTCAAAAGACATACACTATGTAGATCTTGCCGTCTTTACTGGATTTATCCTTAACCCCTGAAGCGCTCATCTCTTCCCTACCAGATTTTGTTGTACCTGAATGGCATCTACTTTGCCCTTTTCTTCATCGCAGAAATCCTCTGCTTTGTTTTCAAAGGTGAGATTCTTAGAAAAATGTTGTGGTGTTCTTTGCTATGTAAATGTTTTTTCTCATGCATCTCATGTAAATTCATAATACTGAGACCCTCCAAACAAAAGTAGTAGTTATGGTAACCCGGCCGATCATATTTTTGCCTTGTAACCCTTGACTTTTTTTCTTAACCGAGAAAAAGAAGAAAACAAAAGAAAGAAATCAAGGGTAAACAACAAACTGTATTCTGTCCTATCCTTCCCATGGACACTTTAAAAGCCAAAAGTCATTTTCTGCAAAAGATGAATTTAGATTTATGTTCTGATGAATCTACATTTTTTTCATAATTTTCTTTTAAGTTTGGGGTCGGGAGGAAAAAACAGGGTCAGTCAGGCTACCATAACCCCAATAAAAATATTGAAAAATTTGTTTTTTATTTAAAAAATTTATTTTAGGTTTTTTCCCTTTTTTGGTGTGTGTGTGTGTGTGTGTGTGTGTGTGTGTGTGTGTGTGTGTGTGTGTGTGTGTGTGAACCCAATCCATAGAGTAGAAGTGGTCATGGTATGACATTTCTATTGTATTTTCTGTGCAAAATTTGCTCTGGGTTCTGGTTGAAATGTTGTGAACTGTTGAAAATTCCAACTGGAATGGTGCTTGATGGAAAGCAGATATATCTGGGGGACTGAAGTTACTGCTTGATAGGAGATTAAGTCAAAATGTTGGTCCCTTGCCTCTTGAAGGGTAAAAGGTTGTCACACATGTTCTTGACTTTCTAAACCTTCTCACTATGTCTACCCATTATGTTATAAAAAGCCTGTTTTCCTGGAATAGGAATAGCCATACTGGTCGTTGCAAACTTTGGTCTTTCAGCAGTCTGTTAAGGCAAAATACAAAACTATTTGTGTTCATGGTACTCCAACAGACCCCCCTTTTTTTCCAACTCTAAACTTTTTGGGGGATCATCATGATCAAAAAAGGAAAGAAAAAAGAAGAAAAATTTATGGTGAACAACAAACTGTGTGCTGTCCCATCTTTCTTGCCCTCTGAGCATTCTGTAAATTCACTCTTTACATTGTAAAAAGTGTTTCCAGCAAAAGATAATTTTTTTGGACATTAATAGACCTCTTCTAGTTTAAATAAAAGTGATTTTTTTTTTGTTCAGACTGACCCACACACTCTTCTTTTCTCCCCCCCTTTTTTTTGGTCCCACGCCCCCACCCCCACCTCACCTCCATTTTACCTTCATCACAACTTTTTTCTTTTCTTTTCTTTTTTTTTGGGGGGTGGGGTTGGGGGCTAAGAGCATGTTGGTAAAGTATAATGTTCTAATTCTATTGTACCTTTCTCCACTTGCCATTTCCTTATAAACCTATCTGAGCTATGCCCAGATGATCCCTATCTGGTTTTCCTCTATAAATAAACCCAGATTTTTACGTCCCAGGGATAGAACCATGGCACTGCACCATACACATCGTCCAACCCAAATGCATCCTCGCCCATCTTCGCCTGGTTTTCCTCTAATTCATCTGTCAAGTGATGACCTTGGAAAACTAATAATTGATGCTCTTCAGTCTTCACCTGGTCACTGAATTTAGAACAGTGACCTTGAGTAGGGAAACTGATGGCTTGTCCAAGCCTCCGCTGGGCTGCAAGTGCAAGGGGCAACTTGGAAAACATGGCTAGGGTGGAGTGTAGCATTTACAGGACACTATCGTGTTACTCAATAATGACTATGGCTTGAGGACTGTTCCAACCTAAACTCTGTGGTGCTGCCTGCAGGGGAGACCCTGCCCTTTGCCACGGGAGTGCTGGCGGCAGAGGTGGTGCTGGTCTTCCTGATGGCAGGAGTGGAGGCGCTTCGCATCTTCTTCGGTGAGTGCCCTGCAGTCATGTACATTCTTCTGTCTGTAGTGTTCCACCTGCCATATGAAGCTTTGATCACAATTTTACACCTTCAATGCATTTCTTAGATTATTTTTGCCACATCAAAGCTTCAGTGCAATCCTACCATAAGTATGAATGTAGTGTGCAGACAGAACAACCTTTTGGATGGTTTGAGAGATAAGGGAAACTTTCTAATGTCTCAGTGTTCAATGCATGAAAGCTTGAAAACTCCAAGACAAACCACATGGAATGAGAGGCAAGGTAAATTAAAATGAGCTCTGAATAATGACAATAGTTCTGGAATATGCATATTTTTTGGTGCATGCGCATAATCTCAGTATATCCACGCTTGTGGAAAAACTGAGAGGTAAATTTCAAGTTCATAAACAGCCAGTGCAGATTGTTGCATACAAGGGTGAATTATTGCACTCTGACACAAGCTAAACATTAGAGTGTGTGGTGGTAGTGTTCCCTTGAGGTGCTGAAGTTCAAATTTTAAACTTTCCAAGGCAAATGTTTTGAAAACCACATTCTTTTTTATGTCAAAATGCATAGTTTGGGTATTATGATGCTTTGATGTGGTCTCAAAACATTATTATGATGCATGGAATATCTTGAAGTATATAATCAGCTCTTTTTTCATAATAATTGTTTCATTGTTGTGATCATGACTGTTGTAGTCCAGTTCATGTTGATCAAGAATAAAAGGCCGTAGAAGCTTTGCTCTTGTGGGAAATTTCATGCTGACAAGGCAAAAATAATCTAAGAAAGGCATTGAAGGTGTAAAATTGTGATCAATTGCTTGAGGATATTTTATGGAATTTATTTAGAACAATGCAGGATCAAACATAATCAATGGGGCAGATTATTATTAATCTGAGAATACATTATTAAACTATTCTTAATATACATGAAGTGATGAATGGACACCTGTCATCTTGAAGATAGCTTCTTTGAGCATATCACTGTGGATCTGCTTTTTAATGTTTAGAAATTAATCCATTAAGTTGCTTGAGCTAAGGAAAGCTCTGAGCTTGAGAGCCAAGTCCTTATTTAAGTGTAACCATTCCTTAGCATTTGAAAAGTTTTTCTTGCTTGCATTTCATATTTGGGCTTCTTTCTTTATTCTGAATTGTTTCACCTGTTTAGTTGAATTTTTAATGCAATGATTACATGTATATGTGCACGTCCATGATATTGCCTAACACTAGGTGGGACATACCTACTGAAAAATAAACCAAAAGCTATTTACATGTACTGCTGTTGTCTGGAAGCCTCAGTCTTTCCTGAGTGGGCCTAGCAATTTTTGTAAAAAAATGTCTTGTGGTTTTCGCACAATTTAAGAAATAAAACATGATCCGCAAGCCATTATGTAAGTAACATGGTTTCCACCTTGCATTCTTTAAACACTCTTTTAACAATAGTTAACCAAGAATTTATATGTAGATGTTTGCATTTGATGCCAAATAACATTCTTATTAAGAAAAGAAAAGATTTTTTTTTTTTGATAGAGTAGATCGAGTGATACTTAAGAGGAAACCGTAACTTACGCAAAACACACATAATGCAGTTTTTACTGTATCAAAATGGAAACAAATTTTACAAAAAAGGTAATGGAAATCAACACCTATGCAGTCCTTGTTCTAGCTTATGAAATGTATATGCCTGTACTACAGAACACATTTCAAATAATTAAAGAATATTGCGTAAGTTACATGGAAACCAAATCATGAATGCGCACTTCCAGTCATTTTAGAACACAATTTTCTGGAGATGCGCACTCTAGTATCCTAAGAAAGGGAATATATAATGACACACTAAAGAAAAAAGACCAAATAAATGACAAACACAAAATTTTAGTTGGCACGATTAAATTTTTCGTTTCATCCAAAATAAATTTCGCCGCGCCGCCCAAGCTTCGGCTCCGGCATTACTTCAATGACATCAGCCATGGTAATGGTTGAGTCATCTTCAGCCAGGGGGTATGTATAATAACTCTGGCTGGCTTTGTTTCGGAGGAAGGTCACATCTAGCTTCCCCTCGTCCAACATCCTCGTCACTACGGCCATGAAGATCTTGCCCTGGTCGCGTCGTCCACTTGCTGGGATGACTAGCACTCTGACAAAGACACCAGGTGCTCTGGTGGAAGAGAGAAAAAAGAAAAGAAAACACATTTTTAATATATAGAAAAGAAACAGAAAAAGAATGTCAAGATTAGAAAAATGGGAAGATTGAACATAAATTTATAATTTATGCAATGGAATATCTGGATTACATAATTCTGCTTCAGTGGAAATAGCTATCACATAGTCCTGAATTTGAACAGATTTAGGTTACCAAAAAACAGCAGCAAAAGAACTTACAACTTGTTCAGCAGGGCACCTGCGACATCTTGGGCTTGGTCTGCGGCAC
Source organism: Theodoxus fluviatilis (assembly GCA_034096865.1). Classification (NCBI taxonomy): domain Eukaryota; kingdom Metazoa; phylum Mollusca; class Gastropoda; order Cycloneritida; family Neritidae; genus Theodoxus; species Theodoxus fluviatilis. The sequence continues at coordinate 77,920 of JAWQFJ010002396.1, forward strand.
GAGGGGCAGCTGGGTCCAAGTCCACAGCCGGTGCATTGGCCTACAAACAAAATAAACAGTTATTTGTAACATCTTTGCAAGACATACATGTGGTACATCGATCCACTTTATGCTTTTTTATCTAAATAAGCTGATTAGTGCACTGCTGGTCATCGTAAAGATGGATCTACAAAAGCTACAGAGAGAATTTTCATACATTCCCTTCTGCACTCTGGCATCGACAGGGTGAGTTCGCAGTTAGCTGGGGCTTTCTCACCAACTGGAGCTTGTGTCTTGAAACAAAATAATTCCCAGTGTGAAACCTTTCCCACAGTCTGGCACTAACTAACAGGAGCTGGAGTGGGAGTGTCATGTGGAACTCTGGCCCTGATAGCAATGTCAGCTTGAGTAATGAATGGATCCCTCCGTGGCGATTGACTACGTTAGTAAGCGAGAAACGAAAACAGCAATGCCAATGGCACTGACCATGTGCTTCGTTTCTTTGTTACCAACGTGGCGATCACATACATTCATCATTATAAAAGGCATTATTATCATATCTGGCATAATGAAACATGAATTCAGTTATATGAAATCAAACGTGATGTGATCCTGACCAAATTAATTGATACGATAATCTCCTTCGCGGCGATCGAGTTTCGTAAGTAAGAGAGAAACTAAAACTGCAATGGAGCCGAGCAGTGTTCGGTTTCTTTGTTACCAACATGGCGATCACATACATTCATCATTATAGAAGGCATTATTATCATATCTGGCATAATGAAACATGAATTCAGTTATATGAAATCAAACGTGATGTGATCCTGACCAAATTAATTGATACGATAATCTCCTTCGCGGCGAACGAGTTTCGTAAGTAAGAGAGAAACTAAAACTGCAATGGAGCCGAGCAGTGTTCGGTTTCTTTGAAACCAGCGTGGCGATCACATGCGTATATCATTATAAAAGGTATTATTTTGATATCTAGCATGAGGGAACATCAATTTAGTTCTATGAAAACAAACATGATGTGATTCTGACCAAATCAATCGATGTGATAAGCTCCTCCGCGACGATTGAGTTTCGTAAGTATGACCAGAAACTAAAACCAGAGTGGCGTTGATCAGGATAGAGAAAGCACGGCCAGAGAAAAACTAGTCATAAAGTATTTATTCATGACCCATGAACGAAACTATTGAATTGTATTAATTTAAAAAACTAATGTAGAATGCTTTACTTACCCAAATTGGATGAAGATGGTCCATCGAACGGATTAAACGAACTGAAAGCTTCGCACATGTGTAGCAAATTGTCGTACGTAACAGAAGGAAATGAAGGAAACGAAGCCTTCTCATTGGTCAAAAATCGCGTGTACTATGACGTATCCTTCTATAAACGTGTCCATTGACTGCGGGATGACAAAAGCTTCCTTTGTAGCCGTTTCGAGTGCGGAAAAATATAGCAACACGTTTGGTACACGCGTACCTTTCGTAAGTAACGCAGGGAAACAACCGACGCTGAACATCAAAATAGTCCCAAGAAATTGGTTAATACCAAAAGAAGAATAAAACTATGCAGTTGTATGAGTAAACTAATGAAAGGAAAGGTAATTTGAACCTTCTCTTCAACACATTTATGTACACATGTTTGGTTTCGATTTTTTTCCTCTGAGCAAGGGTGGTAGAAACGAGAGTAACGTACACATAGGTCTTTTTTATTTCGGTAGAACTACCTCTGTTTTTATTTTGTGGCGACTTTCCACTGAAATATGACTAAATTAATAATTGAACTTGAATTATTTCACACAATCTATACGTTGTAAGGTGAATTTGCACAAGATAACAAGCATTCAAAAGTGGCGTCGCAAAATGTCCCGTTTTTCGGCGCCATTTTTCCGCTTCGTACGAGTTTAATTATTTTTTTGTGAATCTCTGCAAAGCAAAACTATAAAAACTATTGGTCATAACATTACAAAAACATTTAAAGAACCCATATAAATTTGAAATATATGCATGCTGACTGTGTTAGATAGTTTTATTCAAGTGTCTTTACCCAGACCCCCAGTTTTTGATAGTGTTAGGCAATATCGTGGACGTGCACATATAATATATAACATTTGACAATATAGAATTGCTACTCAATTGGTCATGCTAAAAATGTTCTGATTTGTAAGATTGCAAGAAACAAACTATAGATTTTGTGGTCTGAAAATGATACTTTTCAAAGCCAACCTGATCTTTATTTAAGCGATGAGTATCAGTTTCAGACGCGAATCTCCAATATTAACGGAAGCACACCACTATTTCTGGCTGAAAGTTTTCCAATGGATGAAACAGATTTCCCTCTTGTCACACGCTTGTTGCTGGAGTCTACTGAGGCGTCATTGTCAGACACGGTGTTTTTTTATACCAGCCGTTTTTTTCGCTGAAGTTTCACATTGCACGTTAATCGTTGATAACATGAATGATCAAAAGTTACCAAAGCCGATAACCCCACGTTCAACCTGTTCACTGAAGCGACACTGACAGAACTCGCTTATTCCCCATCAAGTAAGCAAAATCCAAGGCTTTTGCCCACGTAATATCGGTAAAAGGCTTGATGTAGTCATTGTTTTCATTTTGGAAATGTATTGCACAGCACACGTTGCCAAGTTGGAAACGCCGCAGTAAATCTGACCTAATTTCGCATTGGCCTAAATTATCAAAATTTGTCACGGGAAGTAACTCCTGTATAGTTTTGCATCGAAAGGGAGGCAAACCTTGCCATACAAATCCACACTTTTAAAAGTTAATTTTCACTGTTTAGAAATTTGATCGAAGTGGGAACTTTGTTGTTTTCAATTCCCAATACCATGTACTATCATAATATAATATGGGAACATAGTCCATATTTTGGACGAGCGGACTTGAACGATCCGAAGGCACGCCCTGAGGTCTATCTCTCTCTCTCTCTCTCTCTCTCTCTCTCTCTCTCTCTCTCTCCTCTCCTCTCTCTCTCTCTCTCTCTCTCTCTCTCTCTCTCTCTCTCTCTCTCTCTCTCTCTCTCTCTATGGCTCTCTCTCTCTCTCTCTCTCTCTCTCTGTCTCTCTCTCTCTCTCTGTCTCTCTCTCTCTCTCTCTCTCTCTGTCTCTCTCTCTCTCTCTCTCTCTCTCTCTCTCTCTCTCTCTCTCTCTCTCTCTCTCTCTCTCTGTCTCTCTCTCTATCTCTCTCTCTCTATCTCTCTCTCTCTCTCTCTCTCTCTCTGTCTCTCTCTCTCTCTCTCTCTCTCTCTCTGGCTCTCTCTCTCTGTCTCTCTCTCTCTCTCTCTCTCTCTCTCTCTCTCTCTCTCTCTCTCTGTGTATGCATGTGTCACTGTGTGTGTGAATATATACACAAACATTCATGCTATAATACTCATTTACAGTGAGGGGAAGTCATGACTAAATTTAGTGAGTTGACATGCCGAGGCTGATATATCACACAGTTAGTACTGGTTGACCCAAGATTATAACAATAATCATACTTGTAATTTATATATCATATTTGAGCCAGTTGTGGCCTCTTGAGAAAGACCACAATTTCAGATCATGACTTTTCAAACAAATTTAAAACTGAAAGCTTATCAAATTACAGTTGAAACAAATACCAATTGAGTTTGTTGTGTGTGACCTTAAATGAAAAACAAGGCTAGAGCCTGCAAAACAGTTCTTGAGCAAACGCTGAGAAAAGTCATTATTGCACTTTGTAATAGCTTTCTTTAGGTTTACATTGCTGCAGAAAAATTAAAGATTTCCTCTGTGAATTTGCTGGGGGGGAGGGTGTGTGTGTGTGTGTGTGTTAATCTGGGATGTGCATGAATGAAGAAGTGACATTATGGTGGAAACATCTCACTTTGTCATTTTTCCGACTTGGCCTTGCCTTTGCAATTGCAGTCACATTAGAGTCTATTGATGTTGCTCTGTCTGTCCCCCCGTGGGTTGGGGGTTAAAAGAATAGACCCACTGTGTCTCCCTACACGATTCTTAAGAGACAAATAACTAGGGACATCATGACTTGAATTGCACTTAACTTGGAATTATTCTAGTGATTTTCGTGCTTCATGGCCTTACATAGCCTACAAATGCTGATAGGCCATAAAACTCCATCCATCCATCCATCCATCCATCCATCCATCCATCCATCCATCCATCCATCCATCCATCCATCCTTCCATCCATCCTTCCAACCTTGCTCTGTCTGTTCCCTGACCATCAGACCTGCATGTTCTCCACAGCCCAGAAGGGAAACCTGACAGAGCAGACGCCCAGCGTTATAGTGTCCATCATCTTCAGCATCCCGGCTCTCTTTGGCTCCCTCTTCCTGCTGCTGTGGCAGACTTACGTGCTGAGGGCAGAGGTCATCCTGAATGCCATCCAGATTGCCTTCATAGGGCTGGAGCTGCTCTTCGGCATCATCTCCATCATCAGCTTTGCCAGGTGGGTGGGCTGCGGTCGGTAGCAGTGGCAGTGATGCTCATGCAAGATGTTGTAATGACATTGACAGTATGTTTGAGAAATTTGTGACTGTGCAAAGTGTACATGAGAGACAAGGCCAAAGTCAGCAACACAGTTTTGAGCAAACACCGATGAAGAATTATCAGTGCGCTATGTCATGGAAAAGCTTTCTTGAACTTTACAATACTGTTATCAATTTAAGATTCTATGATCATGTTGATTTTTCTGGATTTGATATGAGGAGAAAAAAACCAAAACATTGTGGTTGAACTTGAAGTGTCTCATTTTGTCATTATTCCTATTCCAGCCTTGTTTTCTCATGCTCATCTACACAAGTTGCTCATTGGTATTGCCCTTGCTCGTGTTTCTGTCATCAGTCTAGCCAGGTGATGAAATTAGCACTGTGCTCATGTTTTTCTGAGTTGTATGGAAGAAACTGTGGGCAATTATATGAGGTTGCTTGCATGCTCTATGAGAACCTGCTCAGGATAACGTGACTGCTATTTCCTGTCCTTGCAGTGAAATTTCTTTACAAAACAACATTACTGAGTTGTGTGTGATGCTCAAATTGCCATACTCCTGCTTCTCTTCCATTTGTATCACGTCTGGCTATCTTTCTCCTTTTCTCTCAATCTTCTCCTCCTTCCTTTTCCCTCCTTCCTCCTTTTTCCTCCTACCCCCTACCTTTTCAACCCTCCTACCATCTCTCCCTACCTCCTCTTCCTTTCCTCCCAGCCCCCCCCCCCCCCCCCCTCCCACCCACCTCCTCATCCCTCTTCTCTCCTCCTCCCTTGTCTTGCTAGTGGGGCTCTGTGGCCGAGTTGTTAGCACGCTCAACCTGCAGTTGCTTGCTGCTAGTATGTGCAGAATTGAAACTCTGCAGTTCTAGAGTTGCATTGTTGAGCATGGTGATTAACTGACTTTGTTTCTCCCTACCCAGGAGTAAATCTGGGTGCCTGTGAGGGCAGCAGCGGCAAACCCAAGTGTGATTAATCCTTGTTTGCGACTGTAAAGCATAAAGTGTAAAGCGGTTTGAGCACCGATCAATGGTGGAAAGTCGCTATATAAAATCACACCTTCACCTTTACCTTTATCTGGTTGGAATGCTTCCCAGGGAATGGAGTTGGAACTGTCACCTGGCTGTGTGCATCTTGACTGTCGGTCACTGTGTTTGTTGTCAGCTGTCAGTGAAGGATTGATCATGTGGCCCAGGGATGAGGGGATAAAGTGTAAAGTAGTTTGAGGTCCAGGCATGGGTAATAAGTCACTATATGAAATCCCTCTTTACCTTTGACTTCCTCCCTTCCTTTCTCCTTTGATTTCCTTCTCCCTTCTCCATTTCCTCCTCCCGCCCTCCTTACTGTGTTCTCTTTCAACTGATGTAGATTTCTCAGAGTGCTCAAAATTCAGAATCCATGTGGGAAAATTGTTCCAAGTCTCATTTTCATTTGCTTGCATTTCATCTTTCTCATTTCAGGGCTCCTCCCTACTGATTTGTGGAAAAAATGGGGACTGGAGGGCTCTATAGAGTGCGATGTAACTGACAAGTAGATGACCTCACCGACCCCGACCATCGGTGCAAACAGGACATGGTGGATTGATGATACAGCAAGGAGAGGACGGAGTTACTGTCACCCCTGGAGCACCAACAGTGCACAGGGCTTGAGCAGTGGCCTCTGAAGAAGAACTTTGTAGCTCTGAGGTTGGCTGAGTGATGTAGAAATCTCTTTAGCAAAGTGAATGAGGAGTGTAAACAGGGTGAGGGACTAGAGGGGGAAGGTTCATCACTGTATAATGGGAACTTCAGTGCGTGCAAAATGGATAGTGCTTTGATGTGTGTCAGGAATGCTCCTTAAGCATATGTAGTCTTTATTTATGTAGGAAAATCAGTACTTCATATGAAGAAGCTGCTTGATTGGGGGGGGCGGGAGGGAGTAAGTGTGTGTGTGTGTGTGTGTTTGTGTGTGTGCATGCACACACATGTGCGTGTGTGTGTGTGTATGAATGTGTGTGTATGTCTGTGCGTGTGTGTGTGTGTGTGTGTGTGTATGTGTTGGTCCAAGATTTTGGTGACACATTTTTGTTGACTGTTGATTGCATGACTTCCAGTTTACTATGATGAGAATCTAAAGTGTGAAGGCATTGATGCATTCTTCATCAAAACTTGAGGGTTGAATGAGCTGTGTTATGAATGATTAGCCATGTTGTACTTTTTATTGTCGCATCACGCAGAGTTGTGAAGTGAAATCCTTCTGATAGCAATGTCCGTCCTTATATTACAGATCTGTGTGCTTGGGTCAGATATGACACATAGAAGTTGAGATATGTCATTGTACTTCCAAATCAGTGTGGTCAGGAACTGTCATTTTATACTTCATGTAGACCATGTAACAATAGGTCAGAGTACATGTACATTACCCATGTCAAAAGACTAATCATTGGTGAGTGACATTATAATTGTGAAATATACATGTTGACATTTGTAGTTATGAAATCAAGGATTATGAATAAACATCTGTGATAAAGTGGCATTAGGTTTTTTTAAAATCATTAATCTCTGAAGTTGGCACGGAAGCATTCACTGAATCCAGCACTCTCCTGTTCAGCATTGGCGCTGAAGAAGGCTGCGGGACAGCGGCCGAAAGCTACGCAGTGAGTAGCATTTCCTTTCTGAGGTGAAAGGTTAGTACTGGTAGTCGTTATGGCTTTTTGTTGTTGTGTTTAGTTTTACCGGCATGAACATCAACTCTTACTACTGAGTGACTGTAAAAGGCTAGCAGATGAATGTGTCACTTTGACTCCAAGATATTGCTTTTGATTTCAGTGTTTAATTTTGGCTGAAACTTTCATTATTTGACCATTGCCACAGGTTCACTTTACGGCTGCCTGACATTTCACAACTATAGAGCACAAGGAGAGCGCAAACCTCCGCTAAGGAAGCCACACGTTCTCTTCCATGTCCTGCATTATCAATCCAGGCAGGACTTTCTGCTAGCCTGGCCTGACGCTATGAAGTTTAGTTCATTTTAGTGGCTGCTACTGATACATTCACTGATGGCAGTATCTGAGTGTGGAACACATGGCGTCATCAATAGTTTGATTTCATCACCTTTGTGGTGTGCAATAAAATCTCTTTACCATTTATGCTTTCACTTCCCAAGCTACATAACAGATAACCTCCAAAATTTAATGAATTGAATCATTATTTCTTGGGTGAAACCCTGACCTTCCCCAAATTTCATCACAATCTCTTTTGAACTTTTCAATTTATTTTGCTGAATAACTAACAAACAAAGCAGGGGTAAAAGAGAACCTCCTTGGCGGAGGTATTTGCACTTTTACCATCATGCATTTGAATAAACCCCTATAGCTGTGACAATCATGGTGCAAACCTTTGATTCTATTACTTAACTACCATTAATTAATATGAGAAGTTCAAAGAAACAGTAATCCTGAGGTTATAGATGGTGAATGTGAATGTCAAGGGAATAACTCTTGATACTCTACTTTGGGAATGGACGATGTGTGAGGCACAGTGCCGTGGTTCTATCCCTGGGCCGGGAAGAATATGGATTTAAATATCTTAATACTCAGCTCATCAGTGTAACATTTGTATGTAACCCTCGGCATTTTGGTGGCCTGCTCCTCTAGAACTGTCACAAACGTCTGAAGGCAACACTGTGATGGCTGGTTTCTGGAACAGTGATGCAGATACAGGGTCAGACATCCAAATATCATAGAGGACCATGTCATTTAAATATTGGCATCAGCCACTGAGCCTTGTGGCTGATACCCCTGTACCACAAGCTGCCCAAGAGCTCGAACAGCTGGGTGAAACGTGTTTGACAGGACATGCCTCTCTGTATAATTACTGATATGATGGGGCTTAAACAAGGGAGGGAGCCCCACAATACTGCACTGAAAAGCCATCTGTTGATTGCGGGGATGTGGGTTCTCATTCCATCAGTGCATCCCTTCTTAACCTTTTTCTGCTCTGTGTAACTTTGCTAACTTATAGTATGCTTCCTTCATATGTGTTGGACAATGGCTGTGCACCAATTTTTTGTACTGGTCTTGCACATTCGGCCATGACTAAGGGAGAAGAAAAAGCTGTGGTTAAGGCAACGTGGAAAAACAAAATAGAGCAGTGACTAGGCCTGACTTTTTTTTCCCCCCCGAAGAGGAGGCCAGATTGAGACTGCTCATGTGTATATATATGGTTTTTTTACTCACATGCGAAGCAAAAGTGAGTCTATGTACTCACCCTTTTCGTTCGTCCGGGCGTCCGGGCGTCCGGGTGTCCGGGCGTCTGTAAAAAACTTTAACGTTGGATTTTTCTCGGAGACTATTAAGTCTATCAACACCCAATTTGGCATGATGGTGTAGGGTGACAAGGCGTACAAAAACATACACAGTGACTTGACCTTGCTTCAAGGTCAAGGTCGCAGGGGCCATAAATGTTGTATAAAAAACAGCCATTTTTCGCATTTTCCCAATTTTCTCTGAAGTTTTTGAGATTGGATACCTGACCTATATACGGTATATAGGGCAAAGTAATCCCTATCTTTTGATACCAGTTTGATTGACCTTGCTTCAAGGTCAAGGTCACAGGAGGTCTTTAAAGTTGAATTGTATACACATTTTGAAGTGACCTTGACCCTGAACTGTGGAAGATAACTCTTCCAAACTTCACAAGATTGTAGTACACATGTTATACTTTCATATTAGATCACCAGTGTCGGCCGTCTGGGCGTCCGGGTGGCCGGGCGGCCGGGTGTCCTGTCGGCCATAAAAAACTTTAACGTTGGATTTTTCTCGGAGACTATTAAGTCTATCAACACCCAATTTGGCATGATGGTGTAGGATGACAAGGCTTACAAAAACATACATAGTGACTTGACCTTGCTTCAAGGTCAAGGTCACAGGAGCTCTTTAAAGTTGGATTGTATACCTATTTTGAAGTGACCTTGACCCTGAACTATGGAAGATAACTCGTCCAAACTTCATAACATTGTAGTACACATGTTATACTTTCATACTAATTCACCCTTGTCGTCCGTCTGGGCGTCCGAGCGTCTGGGCGTCCGGTCATCCGGGCGTCCTGCCGTCCGTAAAAAACTTTAACGTTGGATTTTTCTCGGAGACTATTAAGTCTATCAACACCCAATTTGGCATGATGGTGTAGGATGACAAGGCGTACAAAAACATACACAGTGACTTGACCTTGCTTCAAGGTCAAGGTCGCAGGGGCCGTAAATGTTAAAAATCAGCCATTTTTCACATTTTCCCAATTTTCTCAGACGTTTTTGAGATTGGATACCTGAACTATGTATGGTGTATAGGACAAAGTAATCCCTATCTTTTGATACCAGTTTTATTGACCTTGCTTCAAGGTCAAGGTCACAAGAGCTCTTTAAAGTTGGATTGTATACATATTTTGAAGTGACCTTGACCCTGAACTATGGAAGATAACTGTTTCAAACTTAATAATTATGTGGGGAACATGTTATACTTTCATCATGAGACACATTTGGTCACATATCATCAAGGTCAAGGTCACTTTGACCCTTATGAAATGTGACCAAAATGGGGTAGTGAACCACTAAAAGTGACCATATCTCATGGTAGAAAGTGCCAATAAGCACCATTGTGCTTCCTATGTCTTGAATTAACAGCTTTGTGTTGCATGACCTTGGATGACCTTGACCTTGGGTCAAGGTCACATGTATTTTGGTAGGAAAATTGTGTAGAGCAGTTCTTAGTATATGATGTCATTGCTCATTCTAGTAAACTAGAGATTTCGCCTACCGGCAAAAGTATCTCTAGCACTGTTGACATCACGTGATGGAAGGTTTTCGGCCAATTTATGCAAACGGAGGTCACACGAGAGGCTTGTGGGATAACCGATATGCTCCCTGACATACGCCGTTAAAGTAGTTCTAAGACTATTTCGCACAAAACTCTTAACTTACTCTTGTTGAGACAACAAACAAGCGTTTATTCGATACAATAAAATGTTTGTGTTGAAATGGAAACAAGTTTTGACATCTGAATGATTTCTGTAAAAAGTGGAGAGAAAAATAGTATCAGAACGAACTATTTTTGGCGCAAGGCTGTAATGCGAAGGGTCAAGCCTATTACGCATTCATTGCGAACTGTGCCAGAGTCAATACTACTGACTCGGGTTTACAGAATGGTCATTGCTAGGTTTAGTTGTTTGACCTTGACCTTGAAGGTCACCTGAAGGTCATGTAAAGGTCAAGGTCAAGCATGTGAGTCGTATGGGCTTTGCCCTTCTTGTTTTTACATTAAACTGTCATGTATACAGTAGATTCATCTGAACAGAATTCTCTTTTTTTTCTTTTACTAAAATGTTAATTTACTTACATAGCTCTCATAGGGAAGATGGAACGGGACACGATTTATTGTTTACCTTCCTTTTTTTCTGTGATAGATTTAGGATCCGCAGGAAAAAATGGAGTTGGTCAAGTTACCACAACAACTTTTTGGGGTGGGTGAAAGGCCTATACAGAAGAGGCAGATGCTAATTGTCTTCTCTGCCTCTTTCAATACGCTTTGTTGTAGCTCATATCTTTCCCCATTGAAGATAATCTTCTGTGCTTTCCTCTTAACACTGTGCGCTCATGGCAATTTCTCTCACGTCCCACTTGCTTGCATACTGCCATCATCTTTGGATGCAACAGTGGATCTCGTGCTGGATGCCGAGTCTGCGGGATTGAGCCCTCCTGCTTGAATGCTCAGCCAGCAGAGAGTGCATTTTCTGGGTGAGGTGTGCGTGCTTGGGAGGTCAGAATGTCAATAGACTCAGGAGATCCTTTCCTGGTCTGCATTTGTTGTCCAGGACTTGCTACCATATACGGAGGCGTGGCAATAATGCTGCCATTTTGGTCTGTACGGTGGGGGTCAGAATAGACCCTCCGTGTCGCCCTATGCAATTCGTAAGAGGCAAATAACTATAGTGAACTCCTGACATGATTTGCTCTTTCTCAACAATTATAGTGGTTTTCGTGCTCAATGGCCTTATATAGCCTACTACGGCTGATAGGCCGTAAAACTCCAGCCAGCCAGCCAGACTTTTGTCCGTCCGTCCGTCCATCCATTCTTATATTCCTGCACACTTTGGTGAGTTTTGCCGAGGTGAAACTGGCTTTTCCTATTGGACTGAAAATCTTGGCCACCAAGGACAGCCCATCTCTGATGGTGTGCCAGTAAATGCGTTTGAAAGTAATGGATCCCCTTCAGCTACTCGTTGTCGAAAGTATTAGCTGGAGTTGTGTTGTTGTGTTCTTCAGATTAAGCGATGGACATGTCATAATTTCCGTGCTTGGTTGTGACATATCGTACCGTACGGGATGAAGAAATGTTACATGTTTGAGGGCAGTTCCAAGGCTATCAGATGTGCAACTCAACTTACAAGTGTGTCCCCCCCCCCCCACCCCCCACCCTCCACCCCCACACCCCTCCCTTTCCTGCCCAAACAGTGACTCTTGGTGCAAGAAGTAATGTCTATATATGCATTGAAGGTTCTGTCCACCCCTGATTGGGGGTATTTTATATTCGACACCTCTCATTCAGAGATGTAATTCTGTGCATGAATTGATAATGAGAAGAAGAAGACGGTGGAAAAAGAATAAAAAGAAAGAGAAGAGAAGAAGGAGATAGAGGAGAAGAATTGGAAGAAGACAAACAGGAGAAGGAAACTGAAGTGGGAACTAAGGGGCAGATGGAAGACTGAAGATAGTGGACGCTGTGCATTGGAAAAAAATTGGAGGAAAGAGAGACACATTCTGTGAACCCGAGCCAGTAGTGACTGGCGCAGTTTGCAATGAATGCGTAATAGACTTCGCATTACAGCATTGCGCCAAAAATAGTTCGCTCCGGATAATATCCCCACACACACACACACACACACTCACACACACACTTTTTACAGAAATCATTCAGATGTCAAAACTTGTTTCCATTTCAACGCAAACAGTTTCTTTTATCGAATAAACGCTTGTTTATTGTCTCAAAAAGCGTAATTTATGAGTTTTGTGCAAAATAGTCTCAGAACTACTTTAACTGCGTATGTCAGGGAGCAAAGGGCTATCTCACAAGCCTCTCGTGTGACCTCCATTTGCATATTTCGGACGGAATCCTTCCATCACGTGATATATACTGTGCTAGAGACTCTTTCGCCTGCAGGCGAAGTCTCCAGTTTCGCCGGCAGGCAAAGTCTCTAGTGGATTAGAAAGTAGAATGAGAAAGACCGAGAGATAGAGAGGCAGATATAGACAGAGGCAGACAGAGAATGAGAACACAGATGGGACTCGAAGAAGAAATATCCGCAGGAAAAACGCAAGGAACGTGTAAACATTATCATTCACACGATGAATCTTGGAAGAAAGGTGCTTGAACATTGAGACTTACTATCTCCGTTTTGTATGAATGAAAGAAAACAAAAATACAGGAGGTTTGTAGTCGATTTCAGCACGTTCGCTTTATTGTATTTGTCACAGTGGGTACATTCTGGCCGATAGAGTCTGCTACTAGAGCTATCCTAACCCTACTTAGCTATCGCGTGACCATGACAACCCTTAGTCTGACCTGGGTGACCATAGAAGAGGACAAGGAAAAGGCGGGAAAGTTTCAATCATGTGACAGTCATGTGACCATAGGAACTCCGTAGCCATTCAAAAATAGAACCAGTGTTTTAACGAAAAGAAGTACATGCACAAAACATTCCCAAAGACGCGCTCATCAGCCATATTACCCTTTAAAATATCACGAAAAGAACTAGATCATTTTCTTTAATCCAATCAGCATGTGTCAACAGCGCGTGTGTGTAGGGCATTCTGACAAAAATGTCGATGCACGTTTGACGACAGAAAAATCGCTGACTAGATGCTGACTCATCCAGGAGCTTAGATACAAAAACCAAGACATACAAATCAGTGGGTAATCCGACAGGAAGCAAGAGAACACTTGGAAACGTACAGTAGTACCAGAACCAGCGGGTGAAAGAAGGAGGAGGGGAAAAACAAAGAGAAAAACGAGATGAATGCATAGTCGTATCTTATCAAGAAGTCCACGGAGCAGAGTGCGAAAAACCGTTGGCCTCTCAGTTGTTGGTGATGCCGTGTGTACAAGATGATCATCTCTCTCTCTCTCTCTGTCTGTCTCTGTCTCGTGACTCTGAGCTTCGTGAAGTCGTATTCAAGAGCAAAGAGCAAGAAGAACAAACTACCGTGGCATGGTGACCACAGAGAACCATGGGGAGGGCGGGCTAAAAAAAAATTAGGATGAAAAGAAGGAAAGAAGAAGACAAAAACTACATCACTTTTCACTTCTCCTGTTCTTGTTCCTCCTTGTCCTCCTCCTTCTTCTTTCTATCTCCTCGAATCATTTCGCCCTTGGCCTCTTCGTAGGAGAGCTGTGGGATGCCGTTGACCTCGTACTGGGGTGGTGGCACTCCAACCGTGTAAAAATTCTCAGCCGGGAGTGGCATCTTCTCCGGTAGCTTCTCAATGGTCAAACCCCCCTTTCGCTTGGACCGGAAGCGCACGCAGAGGCAAAGGACGATGCAGAAGACGACGACGATGAAGAAGAGGCTGATGGCGAGGGTGAGGACGAGCCAGACAGGGAGGCCGGCCACCAGGGAGGAGCGTGGCCCAACAGGCTGCTGCTCGGCGTGGGTGTGGCTGCCCTCCAGAGCGGCGCTTGCCGCGCCATCAGCCTGCGAGGGCACAGGCTGCTCCTGCTGTCCCGGGTTGTCTCCCTTGATCTGGCTGGGCGTCTTAGCAGAGTCCCCCTGAGTCGGGACCGCAACGGGAACCTCTAGGTGAAAGACAGATAAAGGACATCGTGGCTTACACACGGGGATGAGTGATGGGAGGACGCACCACACAACGCCACACGGACGAAGACGTGCTCTGAAGGTGTGTAGGTGTGGGGTGGAGAGTGGGGGTGGAGGGTGGGCGTGGGGGCATTCTGTAAACCCGAGTCAGTAGTATTGACTCTGGCACAGTTCGCAATGAATGCGTAATAGGCTTGACCCTTGGCATTACAGCCTTGCGCCAAAAATAGTTCGTTCTGATACTATTTTTCTCTCCACTTTTTACAGAAAGCATTCAGATGTAAAAACTTGGTTCGATTTCAACACAAACATTTTATTGTATCGAATAAACGCTTGTTTGTTGTCTCAACAAGAGTAAGTTATGAGTTTTGTGCGAAAGAGTCTTAGAACTACCTTAACGGCGTATGTCAGGGAGCACATCGGCTATCCCACAAGCCTCTCGTGTGACCTCCGCTTGCATAAATTGGCCAAAAACCTTCCATCACGTGATGTGAACTGTGCTAGAGATACTTTTGCCGGTAGGCGAAATCTCTAGTTTACTAGAATGGGAGTGGGGGTGGAGGGTGGGAGTGGGGGTGGAGGGTGGGGGTGGGGGTGGAGGGTGGGGGTGGGGGTGGAGGGTGGGGGTGGGGGTGGAGGGTGGGGGTGGGGGTGGGAGTGGGGGTGGAGGGTGGGGGTGGAGGGTGGGAGTGGGGGGCGGAATGGGGGTTTGGGGGTTGGGCTGGGAGATGTAAGGTGAGGGGATGACTGTATATATATATATATATATATATATATATATATATACCTGTGTGTGTGTGTCTGTGTGTGTGTGTGTGTGTGCCTCTGTGTGTGTTTGTGTGTGTGTGTGTGTGTGTGTGTGTGTGTGTGTGTGTGTGTGTGTGAGAGAGAGAGAGAGAGAGAGAGAGAGAGAGAGAGAGAGAGAGAGAGAGAGAGAGAGAGAAAGTGAGAGAGAAAGTATGACAGAAATAACATTAGAAACAGAATGAGAGAAAGAATGAGAGAAAGAGAGAAAGAATGAGAAAGAATGAGAGAGAAAGAGAATGAGAAAGAGAGAGAGAGATTGATTGATTGATTGATTCTTTATTTATCAAGGATGAAATTTTAGGCATTTCTGCCTTTCTTACAAATTGTCCTTGCTCATAAAGAAATGAAAACATTGATAATTAAGACACAAAATACACAGTAGCTAATCCATGTACAACAGTTGGTAAGATATATGAAGAATATGATCAACAATGACAAAGATTTTAGTATATGTCTTTGACAGCTGTCAGCTCAGTGAGTCTTTAAGATCAAGCAATACGTGTCATATGTACAGGCGACAGAAGTGAGATCATCTGAATAGATAATCACGTATGGATGCTTTAAAAGACGTCAAGGAAGTATTGTTCCTAAGGTGCAATGGAAGTGTATTCCATATCATAACACCTGAATATGTAATACTGCCTTTGAAAATGTCTATTCTAGGTTGAGAGAGAGAGAGAGAGAGAGAGAGAGAGAGAGAAGGGGGAAGAGAGTGAGACAGAGAGAATGAGAGAGAGAGAATGAGAGAGAGAGAATGAGAAAGAATGAGAGAGAGAGAGAGAGAGAGAGGGAGAGAGAGAGAGAGGGGGGGGGAGTACTAGAGACAGAGAAAGACAAAGCGAGATTTGGCGAGCAAGAGCATGCGATACAGTTACCCCAAAGAAAGAGACGTTTTAGAAAAGGTATCAAACCAAAGGAAAACATGAGTGGCCACTTGCTTCTCTCGAGTAGGTTAATTGACAGTATTGTTAAAAACAGATAAAACGAAAACAGCGAGAAGATGATAGGAACAGTAAAACCAGATTAAGGCACCCAGTGTTAGAATTAGTACAGATAAAGGCGATCAATATTTATTTATTTTAATATAAAAAAGAACAGATAAAAGTGAGGAAATCGAGAAGTAGGTAAAAATTAACATTATGAGCAAAAGAAAAGATTAAACTGATGCATAAAGGCCGTGCTTAACGGGAGGCTTCGCGGTGCAGAAAGCCAAGAAGCCCAGAGCCTGTTGCATACTACGTCATCAAAACGTGCATTCGCGCGCGAAAAGTCCCAAAGCCCGGGCTCGTCGACTTCACAGCACTGCTTTGAAGCCAGGGGGTGCGAGCGAGCACTTGGCGCGTTCAATGGCGTCCATAATCCCTCGCTTCAAAACTTCTGTGCCTTATAATTTCTCCGTTAAAAGTCGCGCAGTAGGTTTACGACAAAATTTGAATAACTTGGATAGTTTCGCATGAATACATACCCCAAATACTCATTGAATTATGTTTTGAGACCTATGTTCTCGCTTTATGTACAGCACCGGAAGTTCTGCTCTGATTTGATCACTCTTGTGTGTAAAAAGAGACGGCACCCGCCACTCCGCCTGACTGACTTCGCACGCCCGGGGAGTTATGCTAAGCTCTGGCCGCGTTAATTATTAATATAGCTGCGTTTTGTGACAAACGTCTTGCTCGGCGGTACTGTACTCCATGCAGCTCAACGGTCCGCATGCAGGAGGGGATCAGTTCATATTTTTTTAAAAATTTTTTTTTGGGGGGGGGGGGGGAGTGTTTCCAAACTTTTTAAAGAGCGAGGGGGGGGGGGGGGGGTGTTAAAGGGTTCAACCAAAACGTGATAGCGGGGGTGCTGGGTGGGGCAGGGGGTTTAAGTACTCAACCGAAACGGGAAAGCGGGGGGGGGGGGGGGGGGGGGCTTTAAGTACTCAACCGAAACGTGATAGCGGGGGGGGGGGGAGGGGGGGGG
>JAWQFJ010002396.1:100000-105000 GCA_034096865.1 Theodoxus fluviatilis
AATAGTCCTCGGATAAGCGACAGTTCTCCCTGTGCTTGGTGAAACGCTTGAAGATTGGCTGACGGTTTCACTGGCCAACCTCTCAGGACGTACTCCATGACTTGTTGCAGTTCCGGGTCATGGACTGTTGCTGCACGAAGCTTTTCCAGGCGCTGTGGGGTAACAGGCCAACCCGACTCCACTGAATCAACATAAGCAGCCATTGTTTCAGCGGTTTCTTCATCCTCTGCTGTGTGCGGCACTGGGCTCCTGGACAGAGCGTCGGCGATGATGATCTGCTTGCCCGGCACATGAACAACTTGTGCCTTGAACCGCATCAGTCGGATCAGTAGTCTCTGGCACCTCACTGGGGCTTTGTCAATGTCTTTGTTCTTCATCAGCGGAACCAAGGGCTTATGGTCGGTTTCGAGCACAAAACTGTCCAGCCCAATCAGGTATTTGGCGAACTTCTCGCACGCCCATGTGGACGCTAGGCACTCTTTTTCTATCTGAGCGTATCGCTGTTCTGCATCAGTCAGAGTTCTGGATGCGTATGCTATGGGAACAAGCTTGTCTCCATGCCACTGTAACAGTGCTGCACCCAAGCCATAGCTACTGCTATCAGCGCTCACCACAGTCTTTCTCTCTGAGTTGTAGAATCCCAGGGCTTGTGATGACGACAGTTGTTTCTTTACAGCCGCAAATGCCTTCTGCTGAGCTGGACCCCAACTCCACGCAGTGTTCTTCTTCATGAGATCAGTGATGGGTTTCATAGCAGTAGCCATCCCAGGTACGAACCTACCCAAGTAGTTGAACATGCCGCAGATCGTTCTCAGTTCGGTGAGCGAGGTGGGCGTTGGCATTTCTGTGATCGCTCTCACTTTTTCTGGATCTGGCCGGACTCCATCAGCACTGATGATGTGACCAAAGTATTTCACCTCAGTCTTCTTGATGTGACACTTTTCTTTGTTGAGTCTGAGCCCACTCTGTTCTATTCTTTTCAGAACGGCATCCAATCGTTCGTCATGTTCTTCTTCCGTTCTTCCATAGACGATAGTATCGTCCATGATTGCATCACAGCCTTCCAAGCCTTCCAATGTCTCTTTCATCTTAGTCTGAAAACTCTCAGGCCCTAGTGAAATTCCCATCGGAACACGCTTGAAACAAAACCGGCCAAATGGAGTTATGAACGTGGTCAACAGCGAGCTTCCTTCAGACAGTGGAATCTGAAAGAAACCTGACGACGCATCAAGTGTTGTGAAGAACTTTGAGCCAGCCAGTTTCGGAGCAATGTCATCCAAGTTTGGTAGCATGCAGTGTGGTCTTTTGACTCCTTCATTCAGTCTCTTGAAATCAACACAAATCCTCACACTGCCGTTGGGTTTGACAACAGGTACCATAGGAGCACACCAGTCAGTGGCCTCCTTTACTTCTTGGATAATGCCTGCTTTTTCCATGCGTTGCAGTTCAGCTTTAACCTTTTTCTGCAAAGGAAAGGGAACTCGTCGCGCTGTCGTGACGCAGTAGGGATTGATTCCTGGTTTCATTTTGATGTCCACCGGATCCGTTTTCAAAAGTCCAGTTGCACCAAAAACATTCTCGTGTACTTCTTCTACACGTTTCACAAGGCCCATCTTCTCTGCGACATTTCTGCTCAACAGGTTGCTACCTGTACGATTTCTGACCACAATGACTCTGTACTTGAAAGTCTTGTTCTTTACAGTGCTCTTTGCAAAGAATTCTCCACGTGTGGTCAGTTTTCCTCCCGGTGATGTCAAATTTATTCTTGTTTGCTTCAGCCTCGGCTTGATGCTGAAATTGTCGAATGTCTTGTCATTGATGATCGTGATGTCAGCGCCCGTGTCGATTTTAAACCTGACGTCATTCCCTTTTATCTTCAGGGTAATGGTCCATGGCTGCGTGTTGTCTGTGATAACGCTGTCTAGTGTTTGAATCTCATCTTCAGAGTTGTCTTCCTCTATCTCGCGTACACTGTGGCACATGCGCTCAAAGTGTCCCCTTTTGTTGCATTTTCTACATGATCTCTCTTTTGCTGGACACTGTCTCTCTTGTCCATGTTCATATCCACACCGTCCACATTTACGGGTGTCTTGGTTCTGCTGGCGATATGTCCCTCGGCCCCTACCCCTACGAGGATAGGCCTCTCGGTTTCTCAATCCACCTTCACCTCTCTGTCTGCCTCTACCTCTGGTCTCATCAACTGAAGCGGCGGCTGCGCCTCCTTCTTGCTGCTTCATTTGTAGTTTGATTTGCTCATGCTGTCTCGCAATTTCAAGTGCTTTCTCTAGATTGAGATCATGAATCAACTGCAGCTTCTCTTTCAGTTTGTAGTCATTCAATCCAACAACAAGTCTGTCCCGAACTTGATCTTCAGTATCTTTGTATTCACAGTGAGCAACGAGGGCACGAAGAGAACGATAGAATTCTTCTATTGTTTCTGACTCTTTCTGTCTTCTTTCTTGAAACTTTGTTCTCTCATAAATTATGTTCCTTTTCACCAAGAAGTAGGAGTCAAATTTACTCACGACTGTTTCGAAGTCTTTGTCATCTTCCTCGACTTCTCTGACGTCTTCTCCCTCTCCAACGGTCTTCTTGCCGAACTTCAGTATTTCAAATATCTTCTCAGATTCCTCTCCCATCACATAAAGCAACGTGTCTCTTTGGGTTTCTGGCTCTTCCTTTGACAGTTTACTTGCATTTCGGTAGCGACGAAACTGTTTGATCCAATGAGACCATTCTTCAGGCTTGAACGAGAAGTGTGGCGGCGGTTGAAGGTTCTGCATCTTGATAGTTCTTTTGAAGTTCCCGTCGATGAGTCAAATTTTTATCACTGTTGACCAAAACGGAATCCCACTTCTGACACCATGTTCAAGATAGACAAGTGGACGAACTGACGACTTTCACACATTAGGACATACCACTGTAGATTCCCATTTCAACATTTATTCTTCTGATAAATGCAAGTCACGTCCATGTTACAACATGCTGAGTCAAAGACTGAAAATGACGTAATTAGGAGGGACAATGAGGAACAGTCATGAAGGGGTTGTCTCTCTTAGATTACATTCCCAAACATGCAGTTGCATGCGTGTCTGTGTCCCAGTTTTAGTGAAAGATGGATGCAGTTGTACCCCCGCAAGCAAAAATGAAAAGTGATGTTTAGAAACGCGTAGCATCATCCTACTTTTCAACTCGAGAATGACGTGACCCAGAAATCTATGCCGTGATCTCAGCACGAGGAGTGTTTGCTGCATTTTCATGCCCGTGCCATCCTGTGTAGAATGCGTGAAGCTGGAGTGTGGATTCTCCAGTGTTCTATGGATTATACATCCTGCAGTGCAACATATAATAGAGCCGAACAACGCTGCAGAATAGACAGTTTGATGTACTTACGGTATGTCTTACAGTCGTTCTGCTGTATGAAATGAGCAGTCGCCGATGGGAAATGTGTGAAAGCCATTCTTCTGGTGAGTGAAAAATTCTGAAGACGTTCAATTCAATGAGAATAACAGTGCAGCGTGAACTATACTGGAGCTATTATACTTAATATAGTAAAGGTTGCAGTGTGAACTTTTTGTGTGTGGGCGTGTTCTACTCAATGGAATAACAGTTTATAGTGTGAAATGTTCTAAAGCCGTTTGAGTAAATAGCATTAACAGACTACATTGTGAAATGTTGTGAAACCGTTCTACTTGAAAGAATAAATTGTGTAACGTCTGAGTTGTTCTAAAGCTATTCTACTCAACAGAATAAGCTGTGTCCAGTGTGAATGTTCCTGAGCCATTCTACTCATGAGAACAGTTTGAAGCGTGGATTGTTTAGAAGCCGTTAATAAGCAGAATGTCGTGCGGAATATATTGAAAATCATTCACTTCCAGGGTATAAACTGTCTTGAATGTGATTATTTTGAAGCCCGCCAGAAAAATAACCAGTCTCATAAGCGCAATTGTTAAAGTCCCTCTCTCCATGGGAAAAGGAAGACCAGCACACAATCGAGGTACAGGCCTGATTTGTCTCCCTTGACCTGTGGCTTGGGGGCGCTCTGTGTTGCGGGTTGAGTGGCGGCCATCGTTGTAACTGCAGACACGGCTGTAACATGACAAGACTCCAAGCCTTTCGCCACTGGTCATCTGTTTTTCTTCACTTGTCCACCCCCACCCCCATCCCCACCCCCACCCCCTACTCCGTTCCCTCCCTCACCCCCACCCCATCCCCCACGCCGTCCCTCCACCCCCCTTTTTGGGTCTCGTTTTTCTTCTTTAATTTTTCTTTTATCCCTTGACTCCCAAGCTCTTTCACTCCTTCATTCTCTCCTTCACCGTTCATTCCTCTATTTTCATCTCGCGTTTTCTTCTTCATTCTCTCCTTCCACTCGCCTTTCGTCCTATCATCTTCCTTCTTTTTCTATATCTCCCCCCTCTGTATTTTCGTCTGTCATTTATTCTCTTTCGTTCCTCTCAGTCTCATGAGCTTGCCCTCTTTCTTTCGCATTTCATCGTCCCCTTCATTTTCTATTCTGTCTTTTCAAATCCGGTGTTTTCTATTTTCCACTTCCACCCTATTTTGCTGTGTGATCTCTGGTGTTCCTCCATTTTAAAAAAAATCCCACACTGATTTCTCTGTTGCAAAAGACACACCTTTCCTGAACTTTTATAGCTTTTCAATAAATATATCTCTATGATAATTTTGCCTTTGTTGTCCACATCCCTTGTTTTCTGCCCTTTTAATTGACCCTCACCTTGTAACTTTCTTTCCTTCTTCCCTTCCTTCCATTATTTATACTTTCATTTATCTGTTGTTTCGTTCCCTTTCTTGATCCCATATGTGCGTGTGTGGTGTGTGTGTGTGTGTGTGTGTGTGTGTGTGTGTGTGTGTGTGTGTGTGTGTGTGTGTGGACTCTTTCCTTCCCTCTCTCTCTCTCTCTCTCTCTCTCTCTCTCTCTCTCTCTCTCTCTCTCTCTCCCTCCCTCCCCCCCCCCTCTCTCTCTCTCTCACTCTCTC
>JAWQFJ010002396.1:107500-112500 GCA_034096865.1 Theodoxus fluviatilis
CGTCAAGCTGCGAGTGTGCGAGATGAGGACGCAAGCGGCTCACAGCTAGCGGCCAAGCGCCGTGGGACGCAAGCAGCTTGCGTCACAAATGGACGCCTAGTGTGCGACGGGCCTAAGGACGCAATCGCCGTGAAGGCGGGAAGCGAGGGAGGTCCGGAGCTCCCTCGATCCTTCCCGCTGCAGTGACCCGGATGAGCCAAAATGGCGGAGACAGTGCGAGTTCGGCTAGTATTCGGAGAAAACAGTGCCTGGGGCGGGTTTCAAAATGGGAAGATCTCGGTAGATCTACGTAGATCTCGCCGAATGGGCAGTTTCATTCTTTGCTTGCTAGCGAGCCAATCGAAGACGAGCGTAGATTGAGCGAGGCAGCTTGAGAGGTGCCTAGCTTTTAAGATTCGAGACAAAAGTTCGGCGTGGATGCGTTGACCTGCATTCGATGTGTAAACTGTAGGAGGTTTCACGATCTGTTAATGCATTCAACATACACCTTTGATAAATTAATGCTGTTCATGGCTTATATTTTCTTTGGATGGGTTGCTAGTATCTCGAAATAGAGCGTTTTCTGAATGAACCGGCAACACGTCGGCCATTGAAATGTGGCTAGTTCACCTCTTGTCGTGACGTCTACGCATGCGCATTACTTCGTCACGTTGGGTAGTTTCTTTTTTAGCTAGCTCTTACTGCGAAGCAAGATCTTGCGACCAAGATCGACTACCTATTTTGAAACCCGCCCCTGTAATATGCTTCTCAGGGTTCGAGAATGGAAAAGTGTACGTACACGGAAGTATTGCTGTTCGAGTGTTCATTTGTATATATAGAGGAGTAGGTATATTGGGTATTTTTGGACATACACTGCCGAAATTTGTTTTAATCGCTTGCAGTATACGTACGCTGTATAAATTATGTCCCTTCACCGTATGGCGTAGCGTCTGCAGGAAAAGCCGCGAACGGCGCGATCTAAAAATAGATAAGCGAGTGACGTCTACCAACATCCGGGGACATCACTTAGCGTGCGTTCCCATTGCTGTGCTGCAAGATGGTTTGACACTGCTCCTGGGGAAAATGCAACAGCGATTCAAGATACAAGCACAAAGACCACATGAAAGGAGTATTTTTTATAACGGTGCCCGACCCACTTGTTGAATCGGAGAAATTCAATCGATGGGTGCATTTGTGCGGGCGACTACACTTCAAAGTAAAGCCAAGCAGCTCCTAGGCACGATGGAGACAGTTTATTTGTTCAAAGCATTTCGTTGGTAGCAATGGACCTATATAAATGAATCCGGATCCACTCCCTGCTCATTACACGGAACAGCAGGTGAGTTTTTATTATGATAGATCGCAATTAGGAGCTCCGCATCACTCGGACTGGAAGATTTATCATGCCTCCGTGCCGAACAGAGCGTTTTCGGCGTTCTTTCATTCCTTCAGCTGTTCACAACGCGGACTTAGACTATGGATATAGCTACAGGGTTAAAGATTAAAGCAACGGATATGCATTATTGCATACATAAGGCTAAGCTACACGAATGATTTTGGTGGGGGTTATATTATATTAATTATTGTGTGATGAGCGGGAGTCTGCGAGAGATCGACCCTACAGTCATGACAAGACGTATATATATATATATATATACGTATGCCTCTGCAGTTGTGACTGTTCTGTGTTTAATCTGTTTAATTTTAATTGGTATCCACTTCACGTCTTATTCACTAGAAAACTGGACACTCGTCTGAGATCGAGAACACGAAAAAGTATATATAATTCAATAAACAACTTCATGGTGGAATAATAAATAAGTTTAGGGTAATTCACGTGTAAACAAATCGTTTTAGTGTTGTCAATTTTAGCAGCAGTACAGAAATAATTTAATCTATCGTTTTGCCCGGCTTGATAACGCTCTGCACTAAAGACGCGCGTTCCACCATATATATAGCTCCCCGCTCACTCTCCACTCCAGAGAGTTTATAGCACTATTACTTGTATTAGAACAAACTCTGCCCTGGAGATACCGGGAGCGAGAATTCATGCGGGTGAGATTCAAATCACCAAGTTGACAAGTACTTAAAGTAGCTTTCAAAAGTGTTGTCCTTACCAGTGAAGGTTAGTACTGCGTATTCAATTAATTTGCAAGTAAATGTATGTGGCTATGAGTGTGTCATGCTCGGTAAATCGTATTTTTGAACTGCATATATATTATATCATGCGTGCCCGTTTTCCAGATCATCCATGCAGTTGATTATTTACACTACTACGCAAGCTGCAAATTTGAATTCACTTCTTCGGTTAACTGAATTGCTAAATTCTATACGAGAAGTATCGGTGATTGCGATGTTGGCTTATTTCAGTGTTATAAGGCTGGAGTTAGTCAACTATGGGATTCCATTGCCGAGAAAAGCACTGAATATGTACGTTGCTCTTGCAAAAACGCAGTTTCAATTAAGTTTTTATTATCACGTATGTCACCAGTGATGCGCACGTGCGTGCGTGACAACCACTCGCACTGGGTAAGATGTCTTTGCGATGCTTTGTGTGAACAAACGCCATTTGCACACGTCTTCTCCGATCGAATGCTGTCCCCGGAAGTAGTGCCGCCGCCGGAAAGTACCGAACGTGACGTCACGCCGAAGTGAACGTGGGCTTACAGACGCTACGCTATACGTGAATTATGTCCCTTGAATTGATCGAAATGAATCGAGGCTTCACATTTTCGACAAAATTGTCTACAGTTGAACACGGGTTGCTTTTTGTCATTGAAAAAGTTCTCGTGCCATTCGATATGACACCATGGTGTGTTCTTTCAAGTGAAAAACTGATGTAATATCTGAATCGTCAGTTATTTCGACTATCGGCAACTTCTTCACCGACTCTGCCGCCAGGAAGCAGCCATGTTGTTCCGCCTTGCGAGATGATTGACCGTTTTTTGACTCACATGCGAAGCAAAAGTGAGTCTATGTACTGAGCCGTGTCGTCCGTCCGTCCGGGCGTCCGTCCGTCCGGGCGGGCGTCCGTAAAAAACTTAAACGTTGGATTTTTCTCGGAGACTATTAAGTCTATCAACACCAAATGTGGCATGATGGTGTATGATGACAAGGCCTCAAAAAATATACATAGTGACTTGACCTTGCTTCAAGGTCAAGGTCACAGGAGCCATAAATGTGGTCTCAAAAACAGTCATTTTTCACATTTTCCCAATTTTCTCCCACCTTATTGAGAATGGCGACCTCAGCTACAAGTGGTATATAGGTCAAAGCAAGCCCTATCTTTTGATACCAGTTTGGTTGACCTTGCTTCAAGGTCAAGGTCACAGGAGCTCTTCAAAGTTGGATTGTATACATATTTTGAAGTGACCTTGACCCTGAACTATGGAAGATAACTGTTTCAAACTTAATAATTATGTGGGGCACATGTTATACTTTCATCATGAGACACATTTGGTCACATATCATCAAGGTCAAGGTCACTTTGACCCTTATGAAATGTGACCAAAATGGGGTAGTGAACCACTAAAAGTGACTATATCTCATGGTAGAAAGTGCCAATAAGCACCATTGTGCTTCCTATGCCTTGAATTAACAGCTTTGTGTTGCATGACCTTGGATGACCTTGACTTTGGGTCAAGGTCACATGTATTTTGGTAGGAAAAATGTGTAAAGCATTTCTTTGTGTATGATGTCATTGGTAGGTTTAGTTGGTTGACCTTGACCTTGAAGGTCACCTGAAGGTCAAGGTCATATAAAGGTCAAGGTCAAGCATGTGAGTCGTATGGGCATTGCCCTTCTTGTCTAGTCGTAGGAGCATCTCACTCGCCCTCGACTAGCCATTCAGGGAGAATCACGAGATTTGTGGCCAAACAAACGCGCCCCATTTCTAGGTTATTCCTGGCACCATTCGCATGCAGATATGCTGATAATGCGCCTCCTGAAGATAGGAACTGAATATCCACAAAATACACAAAAAGACATTATTGAAACATTTAAAAAAGACTGTAAGATAATGGTAGTTGTCATTAAACCACACGCCATTCATGCGAATGACTTTTTCCATTACATCTCTGACGGACTCGATTCCTTGTCACATCTCGCCTCGCGTGCATCATATGAACTATCTCACCCTCACGGTAAGGAGAGCACTTTCCAAGGGAGGTAACTTACGCGTCTCACAGCGCCAGCCCTGGAAGCCTGAAGGGCATGAGCAGACGACATCACCGTCCTGCACCACCTCGGTGCCACCGTTCTCGCACAGAACGGGCTCTGTGATGTCTGGGTTGGGGTCCCTCATCAGGCGCGGCACCTCATCGGACCCGTCCTCGTGGCTGCTGTCAAGGTCTGTGATTGCAAGACCCGTGTCAGCCTCCACGGCAGCAGTGGCATCTGCAGCGAAAACGAGCGGAATTTTTCAGAGAGAGAGAGAGAGAGAGAGAGAGAGAGAGAGAGAGAGTGAAAGGGAGAGAGAGAGAGAGAGAGAGAGAGAGAGAGAGAGAGAGAGGAAGGGAGGTGGAGGCATATTCAGAAAGGAGACAGAGTTCATTACTTTTAGGATACGGCCACCAGAAGAGGGTCAAATACTTAGTGTGTTATTCTTACAAAATTCCTATCATGAAGTACAAGCTGAGGTGTAGGGACACTGAAAAATGGCTCAAGCTAAATTTTCAAACTGCGACAGGCGTTTACAAAAAGAAAAACTGGACGCTATCACGGGCAGATTTAAATCTAAGACAATCATAGACGTATTAAACGTGTGCATCATGCTTGCAGCCTAAACGCCACTTCCCGCTCATCAGTTATATTACAGTTCAAATTTTAAAGAGCTACGGATTACTCGATGAGGTATATGAATTCATCAACATCTCCAAGGAATGATAACATCTGGTCTACCAGTTTGTAAAACACTGCCCTTCCAGTTGCAGGTCTTACACCGCCATGTCTCCAATGCAACACTTACCAGCATTGGCAGCACACATGCGGCCCACGGAGGACATGAAGGAAGAGAGCATGCG
>JAWQFJ010002396.1:117500-122500 GCA_034096865.1 Theodoxus fluviatilis
TTACGGATTACTGCCTCCCTGTTTACGGATTACTGTCTCCCTGTAAACGGATTACTGCCTCCCTGTTTACGGATTACTGCCTCCCTGTTTACGGATTACTGCCTCCCTGTTTACGGATTACTGCCTCCCTGTTTACGGATTACTGCCTCCTTGTTTACGGATTACTGCCTCCTTGTTTACGGATTACTGCCTCCTTGTTTACGGATTACTGTCTCCCTGTTTACGGATTACTGCCTCCCTGTTTACGGATTACTGCCTCCCTGTTTACGGATTACTGCCTCCCTGTTTACGGATTACTGCCTCCCTGTTTACGGATTACTGCCTCCTTGTTTACGGATACACAGACAAGACGCGGGGCCTTCATTTGGCAAAAGTTCGTCGTGACACTTCTGCGTGCTCGCTCACGTCGCAATTCCGCTGCCTAGCTCTGACGTTCCAAGATGGCGGCATGACGGCCAGAGGACAGCCACACATCCGCTAGCTGGCGCTGTTGACGGCCAGGCTGCCCGAGGGCTGATGTATGCGGGCATTGTGGCTGATTTATAGCCGAGTTAGCTCCCCTTCCGTCACTCCGCCATGACGGAAGATGTCATCCATCATGAAGAGACGAGCAATTTCCAAAGCCGACAGGACACCGGCAAGCCCGGGAGGAGGAGGAGGAGGAGGAGGAGGAGGAGGAGGAGGAGGAGGAGGAGGAGGAGCTGGAGCTGGAGGAGGAGGAGCTGGAGCTGGAGGAGGAGGAGGAGGAGGAGGAGCTGGAGGAGGAGGAGGAGGAGGAGGAGGAGGAGGAGGAGGAGGAGGAGGAGGAGGAGGAGGAGGAGGAGGAGGAGGAGGAGGAGGAGGAGGAGGAGGAGGAGGAGGAGGAAGAGGAGGAGGAGGAGCTGGAGGAAAAGGAGCTGGAGGAGGAGGAGCTGGAGGAGGAGGAGGAGGAGGAGGAGGAGGAGCAAGAGGAGCAAGAGGAGCAGAAGGGGCAGGAGCAGGAGGAGGAGGAGGAGGTGGAGGACAAGGAGGAGGAGAAGGAGGAGCAGGAGGAGCAGGAGGAGCAGGAGGAGCAGGAGGAGGAGAAGGAGGAGCAAGAGGAGGAAGAGGAGGAGGAAGAGGAGGAGGAGGAGGAGGAGGAGGAGGAGGAGCAAGAGGAGGAAGAGGAGGAGCCGGAGGAGAAGGAGTGGGAGCAGGAGCAGAAGGATGAGCAGGAGGAGAAGCAGAAGAGGAGCAGGAGAAGCAAGAGGAGAAGGGAAAGCAGGAGGAGGAGGAGAAAGAGGAGGAGGAGAAAGAGGAGGAGGAGGAGAAGATTAAGAAGCAAGAAGACGACGTCAATGCCGAAGATTTCCACCACCACAACAACCATTGGGAAAAGGAGGGACGGAACGCTGAGGTGATGGGTAGGAAAGGCGAGGACGCGATTCAGGAGCAGTCCTTCAGAGGACGCGATTCAGGAGCAGTCCTTCAGAGGACGCCATTCAGGAGCAGTCCTTCAGAGGAGCGCTACGCCTCCTGAACAAGCCTACGGTGTTCTTGAAAATTAAGAATAGACAGGTCAGGCAAAGCTGATTAGTTTACTGTTGTAATTTTAAACCGTGTCAAGGGCAGATGATCGCGGACGGCTAGGATTGTTTTACAACTTGCTGATGTTTGAAAAACTTACCAATGTCTCTTGTATCTTCCGTCGACACCATTTCCATGCCATTTTACTCCAATTCTCTAACCCGCCATATTTTTAAGACACCATTTTGGGGACTTTGAACTAAGTTGCATTCTCGCCATTGCAATATTAGGGAAAACTTTATTTCCTCTGGTTTCCCGTTGAAACTGATTAACTTTTAGAATCCTGTTTTTAGATATCATAGTCTCAATCATTTTTAAAAAGACCGAATGTTCTCTGTAAACGACGCGTCTAAAAATGTGTAATAGGTTGGGGGGGTGGGGGGTGGGGAGTACGTTTACGTTCAAAATGACAAATATGTAATGTTCGCGCTTGCGCGCGCATGCGTACATGTACGAATGCTGTCAATGTTTACCTCTGTTTATGTCTGTGTTTCTGTTTGTGCCTGCCTGCCTGCCTGTCTGTCTGTCTGTCTTCTCTGTCTGCCCCCCCCTCTCTCCCTTTCTCTCTCTCTCTCTCTCTCTCTCTCTCTCTCTCTCTCTCTCTCTCTCTCTCTCTCTCTCTCTCTCTCTCTCTCTCTCTCTCTCTCTCTCTCTCTTTCTCTCCCCAAAGCTACCACGAACATCGACAAATCACGAGCGAAATTATTATTACACATGCATCAATATGTCATTCGACTGTCAGTTCAAAAGTGACTGAACGGAAGGGAAGATGGGGGAGTGGTGGGTGGTAGCGGGGAAAAGAGGCCGTTGTGAGTATTAAAAAAAGACGAATACGCGATTTGCTTCGGTACGTAATGATGTGAATTTTTCCTTTGTCCGTGTGTTGTCAAACGATAAACTGAAATACTGTTGTGGTCTTTTCAACTGCTGAATCTCAAAACTGTAATGATCTGCTATTGCATAGTCTGATAGTTATTTGTCGTCTGCTGATTCAATTCCATGAGATATCACGCAATTCAACCCCCACCATCCTCCCCCACCCCCACCCCCACCCCCGATCCTCATAATTATGCAACGGTGCTTTATTTCTCTTTTCAATCTATCCATGATCTTCATTTACAAAATCAAGCTCTGTAGCGTAGTTATAAATGAAACACCTCGAAGAAAAAGTTAATTAAAAAAAAGGGCAAACGGGATAAAGGTATTAACGACGCATAGGAAAATGACGGTGGTTGGGAGGAGGGAGGTGGTGATGGCTGAGAAATTTGTGGATGAACAAGAAAAGTGAAGGTGAAAAGGAGGAGGATAAAAGGGAGGAAGAGCAAGAATGGCGGTAACATTCTGGTTCAAAAGATGTGTTACAAGTGTTGAAGATGTGAACTTATAATGGAAATCTTAAGGCAGGTGAGGAAAGAAATGGAAGACAGGGAAGCGTCAAAGAACATCAAGATATAAGAACAGCTGATGAAGTTTTGAGGGCAGGGGTAAAGTGGTCAGTAACGGAGAGAGGAAGTAGGGGGGGGGGGGGGGGCAGGGAAGGGGGGGTGGGGGCAGTTGAGAGAAAGTTGTAAAGGAAAGGTAAAGGGGGAAGGAGGGTGTGGCATGTGTAAGAGCATCCCAAAATAGTCTGTTTCTTCATGGACATCGTTGAAGTACGAGCTCAGTGCGTGTTCTGATCCATCATTGTATTATTGTGAGGTTGTGCAGGATCGCTGAGCGACAGATATCTGCGCAGTTCCCGAGATTGTGATGTTCCTCTGGTAAACTGCCTGCAGAAAGGTCATCCCGGACAAGCTCCCAGGAGGAAGACATCTCTTCAGACTCACAGCGGATCGACGGATTGTCAGCTCCTCGGCAATAAAGTACCTTTGTCCTTGGGACAGCTCAGACGGGGAGGAAACGAAAACAGCGACAGCTGGACAGATGGGTGCATTTGCGAGATGCGGTGAAGACATACAGGCAAAGACTGTGAGAGAAAAATATTTAATATGAAAGGTATTGGACTGCTTAAAGGCAGAGAGGATAGAGCAAAGGGTGATGTGTGCGTGTGTGTATGTGTGTGTATGTGTGTGTGTGTGTTTGTGTGTGTGTGTGTGTGTTTGTGTGTGTGTGTGTGTGTGTTTGTGTGTGTGTGTGTGTTTGTGTGTGTGTGTGTGTGTGTGTGTGTGCGTGTGTGTATGTGTGTGTGTGTGACGTGCTTTGAAAATGGACAGTGTTTTAATGTAAAGTGGCGTTTGACCCACATAAGGGTGATGAGTTGCTATATAAAACCGCACCTTTAAAAACCTTTCTTTAACACAGGGTGATATAAATGTAAGTGCACTCGTAGGTAACTTTGCCGTAATTTGCATTTTTTAGCACTCTGCTCAGAATGTTTACTTTCCATGCCTTTAGGGTTTCACGTCACTGAGACTGAGTTAAAGTTAGGTGTGTAGTGGCCAAATTCAAACTTGGACCAAAAGTCACTACAAGGCACACACGAAATTACACCGCTGCCCTTTGACAAATTCTTGTCATAACACTCACTGAGAGGGGCTACAAGACTGTTGCAGGTCTTCCCTTATTCGATTTTCGTCACTAATGAATTGGGATTGGCAGCGTCATCTGTTGTCACCTGTGATGTCAATTGCAGCGTTCATATTTAATTTTGCCAACTATAATGTCTGCTCAAAGCCAAAAGGACTCGAAAATGATGCTGCAGGCTTCACTGACATTTCCTCTTTATGACTGGCAAATATTTCTGTGACATCGGTCTCATATTGAAAACGGTCACGGGCGTGATTTCCACATGCACATGCTAGTACATCTGCCCTTTTGATAGCACACAGATGTACGCATGTGTAAACGCACCCAGGAGTAAAACAGGGTACATGTGACGGCTGTGCAAAAAAAGAGAGAAAAGTCAAAGCTGACTTTGACGCGTTCATCCGCAGCCTGTATGCATGCTGCCCAAGGAGTTCGGACGGTGTTGGAGTGATGATCAGAACAGTCCAATGATCAGGGTGTAAATGTATGCCGCTCGAGCACCCAGGAGTGGGTGAAAAACTGCTTTATGAAAAGCACTTTTACATTTGTCTTTTTATAACTCAAGGATGTGCGTGCAACAGGCCCGTAAAACACACACACGCACACACACACACACACACACACACACACACACACACACACACACACACACACACACGCACACACACACGAAATGCTGCGGAAGCTGCCTCCCTTTGAATGTGGAGGAAACACATGCTGCGCTGATGGTCTTGATGTCTCCTGCGGTTTGATCTTCAAGATACACCCCCGGTGGCACACACGTGCTGAATGGAGCCGGCTCTGCGAGTGCTACTGGAGCAGACCCCTAAAGCACAAAGACCACAGCATTGGAGCTGATGAGGGAGGTATCGCTGCAGCACAGGCTGTATGCGATACTTCAAACAAGCATACTCGCTGTCACTCACGCA
>JAWQFJ010002396.1:127500-132500 GCA_034096865.1 Theodoxus fluviatilis
TTGAAGATTCCCTTGGGCCCTACATGTTCATCCATCTACAACCCTGTTGAAAGGGCTCTACGCTCAGCAGTGATCGGCTGAATTGAACGCTCACAGATAGGTGTAACCATTGAAAGGCTGGCTGGCTAAACATGGTATGACATAATACTTTCAATAAATTATACTATCATTATTACTTCCATATTATTAAAGTTATTTTTAAAGTCAAATTCCACCTACTTATCTTCTCTGTGTAGTCTCGTTCACCCCTTGATTGCATGAAAAGAAAGTGGATGTTACAAGACGGCAAGTTAACCCCTAGACAATCTCTCTTAAATGAGAGATCAAGAGCCCCGACTCGTAATCTAGGATAAGTGTAGAAAACAAAGTCATCATTCTCAGTCATCATCTACACAATTACCGTCAATTCCACAACCCTCGCAGAAAATATCATCAAGCAAGAAGAAGAAGCAACCTTAAAATTAA
This sequence comes from Theodoxus fluviatilis, assembly GCA_034096865.1. NCBI lineage: Eukaryota > Metazoa > Mollusca > Gastropoda > Cycloneritida > Neritidae > Theodoxus > Theodoxus fluviatilis. The sequence goes on from JAWQFJ010002396.1 coordinate 127,966, forward strand.
TGTATGTCTTTCGAAAGTTAAAACTGCGAATGGAGCCATTAACGTTGTGTTTCCAAGGCGCAGATCTTTGTTAAAAAGTTACAGAGGGCAAGAAATACGCTTAAGCACTTTGGATGATAATTTCAAGGGGTGTGTTTGGCATGCTTCTAAACGCTGAAGATAAATCTGCCTCGTCACAGTTTTAAGAGGACAGAAAAGTTATTGCACATGAAAAATACAGGCGCTTCACACTGAGAGGCAACGATCAAACGGAGAGTTGTATTGAGGACAAAAGGTGAATAAGCTGTATCTAGAGTTTTGTTGCAAAGGGCATAATTACGTTGTTCAAGATCCAAACACATTTGAGCAAAGTACACATTTTACAACAAAATGAAGAGAAAAGCACAGGGGATAAGAAAAAGTAACGTTGGTCGTTAACAATAAATTACACGAAATGGTGGAAGTACGATAATACACGCTGTGGCCAGTTTCCGGTGACAAAGAACATGTTTATGCATGACATGGTCATGCACGACATGTACATGCATCAGCTGAAAAACAGTGCAATAAAGGCATCTCCCTGCCGTAAATGGTGCGGATCTTCAGTCCGCGGTGTCAGGCTGTCAGACGATTAATGGAGCACTTAAAGAAGAGGTGTTTTTATTCCTTCCACCTCGTCGCTCGTGGACGAAACCAACTTGAGCATAACAGTCGCACAAACAATAAACAAGACAAGCCGAAGCAGTCTTTCTTTCACCCGGCTGTTGGATGTCGTGAGTCCCCTAAGCATGGAGGGCCTTCTTTCACGACATCACTGTAACGTATAATTACGTCATTATCCATGCACTCTGACGACTGCGTGTACTTCTGCTCGTAATTCATGGCAGACAGGGATGAGGGGAGAGGAAAAGACTAGAGAAAGTGACGTACACAGGGATGAGGGGAGAGGAAAAGACTAGAAAGAGTGACGTACACGGGGCAAAGCGAATTGACACGTATCGATGGAAGGAGTAAAACTAGAGTAACACAAAGTAAATGTTTAAACAATGAATAGATAAAGAAATAAACAAATAATCAACCGAGAGATTAGATAGATAGATAGATAGATAGATAGATAGATAGATAGATAGATAGATAGATAGATAGATAGATAGATAGATAGATAGATAGATAGATAGATAGATAGATAGATAGATAGATAGATAGATAGATAGATAGATAGATAGATAGATAGATAGATAGATAGATAGATAGATAGATAGATAGATAGATAGATAGATAGATAGATAGATAGATAGATAGATAGATTGATTGATAGATAGATAGATAGATAGATTGATAGATAGATAGATAGATAGATAGATAGATAGATAGATAGATAGATAGATAGATAGATAGATAGATAGATAGATAGATAGATAGATAGATAGATAGATAGATAGATAGATAGATAGATAGATAGATAGATAGATAGATAGATAGATAGATAGATAGATAGATAGATAGATAGATATATAGATTAGATATATAGATAGATTCGATAGATAGATTCAATAGATAGATTAGACAGATAGATTAGATTAGATAGATTAGATAGATTAGATTAGTTAGATTAGATAGATTAGATAGATTAGATAGATTAGATAGATTAGATAGATTAGATATATAGATTAGATAGATTAGATTAGATGATTAGATTAGATATATTTTATTAGATAGTTTAGATTAGATAGTTTAGATAGACAGATTATATACATTAGATAGATAGATGAGAAAGATTAGATAAATAGATAGATAGATAGATAGATAGATAGATAGATAGATAGATAGATAGATAGATAGATAGATAGATAGATAGATAGATAGATAGATAGATAGATAGATAGATAGATAGATAGATAGATAGATAGATAGATAGATAGATAGATAGATAGATAGATAGATAGATAGATAGATAGATAGATAGATAGATAGATAGATAGATAGATAGATAGATAGATAGATAGATAGATAGATAGATAGATAGATAGATAGATAGATAGATAGATAGATGTGCAAACCAATGGATGGATGATGATGGATGGATGGATGGATGGATGGATGGATGGATGGATGGATGGATGGATGGATGGATGGATGGATGGATGGATGGATGGATGGATGGATGGATGGATGGATGGATGATGATGATAAAGAAAGTGGGATTCCAAATGGAGACAGCACGAGACAAATGCAGGAAAGATGGGAAGCTAGAAATCCAGCAAGAACGACATATCAATTCACGAGAATGGATTGAACAGAGTTACGGGTCGGGTCAGGGGCAGATAATTTTTTTAAAGTAGGGTAAAACACTCTATCAACAACAACAATCTTACCTATATGTGCATACATATCAAGAGCGGAAGTGGACACATGTACGTAACAGAACGGGAGGGGTTTTGAGTTCGAGAGGCGCAAAGCAACGGGGAAAGAAGAAGAGGAGATGTGGGCGTGTGTTATCAAACCACTTGTACAAGCAGAACAGACACGATCTCAGCAACACAGAGAGGGCACGTATACAGGGTACCAACAACAAACAACAACAACAAAATAAACCCCCCAAAAACACACACAACACCACATGCACTTACGCCCGAGTCGCAGTGACAGGAACACAGAACCGGGCTTCAGGTAGGTTAAAAAAAAGGTGGGGGAGGGAAGGGAGAGGGAGGGGAAGGGGGGGGGGGGGAAGAGGGGGGGGAGGGCGGGGGGGATTCCCTGTGAAGTAGCAACAGAACTGTAGTAACAGGAGCTTAATATGGACACCCAGGACACGTGAAACATCATGTGTAGCATTAGCAGAGTGGCATTATCAGGAACACAGCTCGAACAAGGACACGTGGGGCAGCTGTCTCCAAAAGACCACTCCAGGTGTGACATCGCCGATGGTAACTAATCGCGCATGGTTCTGCGCATGCGTCAAAACCGAAAGTGACGCGTGTATCGCGCCTTGTTCAAAGGTGATGTGCCGCGAGACTTTAGATTTTGTGTTTTTCGGTCAATGTGTTCATTTATTGACCGAAAAACACAAAATCTAAAGTCTCGCGGCACATCACCTTTGAACAAGGCGCGATACACGCGTCACTTTCGGTTTTGACGCATGCGCAGAACCATGCGCGATGAAGTTACCATCGGCGATGTCACACCGGAATGCGGTTTGTTGACTGGAACTTGTTCCCCTCTGGCTCTCCTGTCTCTCTTTCGACATTGACTGGTGGCTTGTTTGGGACGCCATTCTTGTAGACAATGGTCCACGTGCACTTTCAACGCCACTCATGGAAGCAAGAGGGGGGTTGGGGATGGATGTGTTGTGGTGTTGAGGGGAAGGGAGGAAAGGGGGGGGGGAGGGACGAAAAAGGCAAAGAGGAATGCGTTGGGAAGGTGTGGATGGGGGTTTGAGACATGGAGAAAAGACAGAAAAATAGACAATGTAGGAAAGGGAATACTCTGGATGGTGAGATTTGTGTGGTGGGTGGGTGGGTGGGTGGGTGGGGTGGGGGAGGCAAATCGGGTGGGAAGGGAATGGGGGGGGTGTTTATGGAAATATGTTGCATAGTGATGAGGTAACTCATTGTCAGTTAGGAAACCTCTCCAAACACCATCAGCAATATCCTTTACCCATGTGTGTGTTTATGAATTTTAAAAGTTGCTTTCCTGTTAAAAATGATCTGTACAAACATTATTCATAATGAATTCGGGCATGTCACAGGCCTATGCATAAGTGCTTATCCAAAATGTGATCAAACTTTCGATATTTACAAAAGTAATTGATAACAATCGCTGCTCTGAATGTTCAGATTCTACAATTGCCAAAACGGAGATAAGTTTTTAAAAAAATACAACGTTCGTGACGAGTACAACATTTTAAAAATCGCAGACATTAATCAGACTTCCATTCAAAGTTTTGAGGCCACTTTCCACAAGGTTGTCAATGATACGCAACAGTTTTGCTTGTCGACATCCAAACTGTAGCATTTGTTACCACCTGGGCGCTTACATGGAATGAGCTACAACCTCTTCACTGGTGTTACTGTGAGTCAGAGCTAGGGCAAACGGGGAAAGCTGGACAAGTATAACCTTCACCTGTTATGCACGTTCTCCCAGGCTCAACCAGGAGAAACAGAAAGTCAACTTACCGACATCTATGAACTTTATTGCCACTTTTTCTGTGGAACAAAATGATAGGTACAACATAAAGTGGTAATGCCGTCTATTTCGTGGATATAAAAGTATATTCCCCTGTTTGGTCAATTGTTATCTCACTTATTTCTTCCTGTTTCTAGTGCACGCATGGCGAATACATTCGTACGCACATGCATACTTTCAGCAAAGATGAGAGCCTATTCGTAAAAAGATACGCGTCAGTAACTTTTTTAATAGTAAAAATATACCAGACATGTAAATGAAGCAAGCAGCAGTTTATCTTAGCGCGCGCATCTGCCTTCCACTTCCCGAGATCTTCCATGAAGACAGAATAGCAGTAGCCACACAAATGTCTGGAAATGTTAACTTATGAA
>JAWQFJ010002396.1:147500-150000 GCA_034096865.1 Theodoxus fluviatilis
GTTCGTGACATATTTTGTCTTCGTCTTCCGCCCAGAGTCGCAAGCGGCGCGTCAAGATGGATGAAAATATCTTGCTGAGTGTGCTTAGTAAGGATATGCCTCGATAGTTGTTTGGATCCATTCTGGATCCCTTTTTAAACAGCGGGATTATTACAGACCGAGACCATACTTGTGGAAAGGACTGAGTTTCAAAAAGAACATTAAACATCTTTGTCAAGAACGGTCCGATCGAGTCACAAGCCGCTTTCAAGCATTCGCCTGGTATATCGTCCAGACCTGGCGATTTCCCAGGTTTGATGTTGCGTATAGCCGTCTTTACTTCCTCAAGGGATATTGCAGCATCAAGTTCATCGGCCCTTTGGGTAAGTATATCATGGACACTGTTAGTTGTTGAATCGAGGTTTCCGTGCGAGTGTCGATAAAATAAAGTCTCAAAATGACCTTTCCAGATGCCTATGTCAATGTCAACGTATGGAGGTGGCTTGTTTGTTGCTTGTCTCACTAAGGACCAGAATTTATGCGAATCCTTTATGCTGTCGAGAAGGGTGATCCGAGAAGAGCTGAAATAGTTTGTTTTCTTCTCGCGAATGGTGTTTTTGTAGGTCTTTCTAGCGCTTACATACTTTTCTTTAGATTCGGAGGATCGGTGTTTTCTGTACTTTATTAAAGCACTTTTTGCTTCCTTTTTCGCTTTGAGGCAGTCATTATCGTACCAGACAGATCGGTTTACTGGAAACGAAGACCTATTGATCCAGATGTTTTTCCTCATGCATTGAGCACAGGCTAGCATGGCGGAGTTGAACTGCTGCAGAGCTGATTCCACAGAGGTGTCGATCATTTCTGCTGCTCTAGCAAGGCGTTGCGAAAACTGTGGGTTTTGGATGTTACTATGGAACACGTTTGCTTTGCTAGTGTCCCATATCACTTTATGAAATGTACATCTTTTTTGGTATTGATCTGCGTGTGGATGTGGAAAACCAACGGTGATTTCCAAGGGCATGTGATCACTTTCAACTCGGTCAGCAACAGCTAGATCAACGGAACAGTTTGCGAAGTCTCCAGATAGCAAGCAGTAATCTATGACACTGTCTCCGTGTGTTGACACGTAGGTATGTTTGCCTTCACTGTCACCAAAGGTGCGTCCATTGATGATACACAATTGATGAACAAAACAAATGTTTTTCAGTATTTCCCCAAAGGCGTTCACCGTACCATCTTGCGACACGCGATACTGCCTAAGCGAGGGGCAACTAGAGGCTAACTGTTCTTGTCCGTCGTCGTCACATGGGCTATCTCGATGAAAGTTTTTCTACGGGCACACCGTGATCCCCAAAACAAAGGTTTTTATACAACGGCAGAATTCTCCCTGTCGTTCTCAACCAATCACAGCGTTTTAGGATGTCTCGATTCACGATTTCATATCAATCGACCAATCAAATGTTCATAAAGTCATCTACTTCTCCCTATTGAACAATAACCAAGCAGTTTCATTAGTCCGTTTCTTGAGAAGTTCACTGCAGATTGGTCAACTGTGGAAAGTGTATCAAGGTGAATAAAACAACTTCCCAAACGTTCTACTAAGTTCATCTCTGTATTGGAAGGGAAGCAAGGTTCACAGTTCGTTTTCCCTTCCAAAACTACATCCACCATATCAATCGCCAACATCAATACTGGCTTGGTCAGCAAATCATCAAAATACACTATGGCTTGGCAGCTAATTCGCCAACCCACTATATGGGGTGTGGTGTAGGAGGGAGTGAGAAAGAGAGAGAGAGTGTGTGTGTGTGTGTGTGTGTGAGAGTAGAGAGAGAGAGAGAGAGAGAGTAGAGATAGCGATGAGAGAGTAGAGAGAGAGCATAGAGAGAAGTGAGAACGAGAGAGGAGAGAGAGGCGTAGGGATGAGAGAGAGGGAGGGGAGGAGGTACGGGAGGGGCGAGGGACTGAGGGAGGCGAGGGAGGGAGGGGAGGGAGGGAGGGATGGGTAGGGAGGGAGGGAGAGAAGATGAGAGAGAGAGAGAGGTAGAGAGAGATAGAGAGTAGTAGAGAGAGAGTAGACGAGGGTTAGACGTCGAGAGAGAGAGCAGAGAGAGAGAGTAGAGAGAGAGAGGAGAGTTTATTGTACTCATGATTTACCCATTACAATATGGTAAATCTCAGAAGACACTGTGGTGGAACGGGATGAAAGCTGACATCCAGTCACATAGTTTTGCAGTTGATCAAGAATGAAGCAGAGTGGCATCTGTCAGCATCGGATGCTTGCACAATAAAACAGGAGCACATACCCATTGTCATTTGGCAGTCAGTGTTGGCTACACTTGTCATTTCGTGCTGTCTGCCATCTGTCCTCCCTGTACATTCTGTGAACACACACACACACACACACACACACTCACTAAAGAAAGAACATTTATGGATTATCTCTTGGTTGCTGAGAAAAAACGAAAGTGGAAATCAAAATGCAATAATAAAGAAAAGTCAGTTTCTCCATTTGTTGGACCTG
>JAWQFJ010002396.1:157500-172500 GCA_034096865.1 Theodoxus fluviatilis
ATGCTTCACTTTCTGAAAAATAAGGAATGAGATTACTTATTATACGGGCGAAAACTTTTTGTTGTTGAGGAAAAGGAAGTGTTTGCTTTGTTATTAATAGGCTATCCACCCCAAAAGCTTGCATGATACATGATAGTGATAAGTATACTGCCAGCCTTGAGTTACGAATCGCTCCATCGACGAAGGCAAATGAGGTCGTTTCCTTTCGAAACAAAGCAAATCCGATTTTTCACCAGTCAGGAAATTCACAAACGTCTACACAGGTATTTTTATGAGGATTTTGCGTACAGGTGATGAACATAGGAAATGATTTTTTAAAGGCATTTAAAGCACATTGAATGATTTCGTGCGTTCTACTCGAGTTCGTGTGAAGCGTGGGAAATCATGGTAGGGAATGCTCCAGTTTTTATGTTTTACTGAGACATCTTTAGTTTGCTCTTGGTGGTGCGGAGTGGATGTTATTCTGTGACTACAGTGCGTCTTGTGTGTCTTGTGCGTCTTGTGTATCTTGTGTCTTGTGCGTCTTGTGCGTCTTGTGTGTCTTGTGCGTCTTGTGCGTCTTGTGTGTCTTGTGCGTCTTGTGTATCTTGTGTCTTGTGTGTCTTGTATGTCTAATCCGTCTTGTGTATCTTGTGCGTCTTGTGTGTCTTGTGCGTCTTGTGTGTCTTGTGCGTCTTATGTATCTTGTGTCTTGTGCGTTTTGTGCGTCTTGTGTGTCTTGTGCATCTTGTGCGTTTTGCGTGTCTTGCGTATCTTGTGCGTCTTGTGTGTCTTGTGCGTCTTGTGTGTCTTGTGCGTCTTGTGCGTCTTGTGTGTCTTGAGCGTCTTGTGTGTCTTTTTCGTCTTGTGCGTTTTGTGTCTCTTGTAAGTCTTGTGCGTCTTGTGTGCCTTGTGCGTCTTGTGCGTCTTGTGCGTCTTGTGTATCTTGTGCGTCTTGTGTGTCTTGTGTGTTTTGTGCGTCTTGTGTGTCTTGTGTGTCTTGTGTACCTTGTGTGTCTTGTGTGTCTTGTGCGTCTTGTGCGTCTTGTGTGTCGTTTTCGTCTTGTGCGTCTTGTGTGTCTTGTAAGTCTTGTGTGCCTTGTGTGCCTTGTGCGTCTTGTGTGCCTTGTGTGCCTTATGCGTCTTATGTGTCTTTTTCGTCTTGTGCGTGTTGTGTGTCTTTTTCGTCTTGTGCGTCTTGTGTGTCTTGTAAGTCTTGTGCGTCATATGTGCCATGTGCATCTTGTGCGTCTTGCATGTCTTGCGCGTCTTGTGCGTCTTGTGCGTCTTGTGTGTCTTGTGTGTCTTGTGCGTCTTGTGCGTCTTATGCGTCTTGTGCGTCTTGTGTGTCTTGTGCGTCTTGTGTGTCTTGTATGTCTAATCCGTCTTGCGTATCTTGTGCGTCTTGTGTGTCTTGTGCGTCTTGTGTGTCTTGTGCGTCTAGTGCGTCTTGTGTGTCTTGAGCGTCTTGTGTGTCTTTTTCGTCTTGTGCGTTTTGTGTCTCTTGTAAGTCTTGTGCGTCTTGTGCGTCTTGTGTGCCTTGTGCGTCTTGTGCGTCTTGTGCGTCTTGTGTATCTTGTGCGTCTTGTGTGTCTTGTGTGTTTTGTGCGTCTTGTGTGTCTTGTGTACCTTGTGTGTCTTGTGTGTCTTGTGCGTCTTGTGCGTCTTGTGTGTCTTTTTCGTCTTGTGCGTCTTGTGTGTCTTGTAAGTCTTGTGTGCCTTGTGTGCCTTGTGCGTCTTGTGTGCCCTGTGTGCCTTATGCGTCTTATGTGTCTTTTTCGTCTTGTGCGTCTTGTGTGTCTTTTTCGTCTTGTGCGTCTTGTGCGTCTTGTGTGTCTTGTAAGTCTTGTAAGTCTTGTGCGTCATATGTGCCATGTGCATCTTGTGCGTCTTGCATGTCTTGCGCGTCTTGTGCGTCTTGTGTGTCTTGTGTGTCTTGTGCGTCTTGTGCGTCTTGTGCGTCTTGTGTGTCTTGTGCGTCTTGTGCGTCTTGTGCGTCTTGTGTGTCTTGTGCGTCTTGCGTGCCTTGTGTGTCTTGTGTGTCTTGTGCGTCTTGTGCGTCTTGTGTGTCTTGTGCGTCTTGTGCTTCTTGTGTGACTTGTGCGTCTTGTGCGTCTTGCGTGGCTTGTGCGTCTTGTGCGTCTTGCGTGCCTCGTGTATCTTGTGCGTCTTGCGTGCCTTGTGTGTCTTGTGTGTCTTGTGCGTCTTGTGTGTCTTGTGCGTCTTGTGCGTCTTGTGCGTCTTGTGTGTCGTGCGTCTTGTGCGTCTTGTGTGTTTTGTGCGTCTTGTGCGTCTTGTGTGTCTTGTGCGTTTTGTGCGTCTTGTGTGTCTTGTGCGTCTTGTGCGTCTTGTGTGTCTTGTGCGTCTTGCGTGTCTTGTGCGTCTAGTGCGTCTTGCGTGCCTTGTGTATCTTGTGCGTCTTGCGTGCCTTGTGTGTCTTGTGCGTTTTGTGTGTCTTGTGCGTCTTGTGCGTCTTTTGCGTCTTGTGCTTCTTGTACGTCTTGTGCGTCTTCTGCGTCTTATGTATCTCGTGCCTCTTGCGTGTCTTGTGCGTCTAGTGCGTCTTGTGTGTCTTGTGCGTCTTGTGCGTCTTGCGTGCCTTGTGTATCTTGTGCGTCTTGCGTGCCTTGTGTGTCTTGTGCGTCTTGTGTGTCTTGTGCGTCTTGTGTATCTTGTGTCTTGTGCGTCTTGTACGTCTTGTGCGTCTTGTACGTCTTGTGCGTCTTGTGCGTTTTGTGCGTCTTGTGTGTCTTGTGCGTCTTGCGTGTCTTGTGCGTCTAGTGCGTCTTGTGTGTCTTGTGCGTCTTGCGTGCCTTGTGTATCTTGTGCGTCGTGCGTGCCTTGTGTGTCTTGTGCCTTTTGTGTGTCTTGTGCGTCTTGTGCGTCTTTTGCGTCTTGTACGTCTTGTGCGTCTTCTGCGTCTTGCGTGCCTTGTGCATCTTGTGCGTCTTGCGTGCCTTGTGTGTCTTGTGCGTTTTGTGCGTCTCGTGCGTCCTGTGCGTCTTGTGCGTCTTGTGTGTCTTGTGCGTCTTGTGTGTCTTGTGTGTTTTGTGCGTCTTGTGTGTCTTGTGCGTCTTGTGGGTGTTGTGTGTCTTGTGTGACTTGCGTGTCTTGTGCGTCTTGTGCGTCGTATGTGTCTTGTGTTTCTTGTGTGTCTCGTGCGTCTTGTGAGCTTTGTGTGTCTTGTGCGTCTTGTGCGTGTTGTGTGCCTTGTGTGTCTTGTGCGTCTTGTGTGGTTTGTGTGTCTTGTGCGTCTTGTGCGTCTTGCGTGCCTTGTGTGTCTTTTGCGTTTTGTGCGTCTTGTGCGTCTTGTGTGTCTTGTGCGTCTTGCGTGCCTTGTGCGTCTTGCGTGCCTTGTGTGTCTTGTGCGTTTTGTGCGTCTTGTGCGTCGTGTGTGTCTTGTTTGTCTTGTGTGTCTTGTGCGTCTTGTATGTCTTGTGCGTCTTGTGCGTCTTGTTGGTCTTGTGCGTCTTGTGTGTCTTGTGTGTCTTGTGTGGTCTTGGTGCGTCTTGTGTGTCTAGTGCGTCTTGTGTGTCTTGTGTGTCTTGTGCGTCTTGTGTGTCTTGTGTGTCTTGTGTGTCTTGTGTGTCTTGTGCGTCTTGTGTGTCTTGTGTGTCTTGTGTGTCTTGTGCGTCTTGTTTGTCTTGTGTGTCTTGTGCGTCTTGTGTGCCTTGTGTGTCTTGTGCGTCTTGCGTGCTTTGTGTGTCTTGTGCGTCTTGTGCGTCTTGTGCGTCTTGCGTGCCTTGTGTGTCTTGTGCGTTCTGTGCGTCTTGTGCGACTTGTGTGTCTTGTGCGTCTTGCGTGGCTTGTGTGTCTTGTGCGTCTTGCGTGCCTTGTGTATCTTGTGCGTCTTGCGTGCCTTGTGTGTCTTTTGCGTTTTGTGCGTCTTGTGCGTCTTGTGCGTCTTGTGTGTCTTGTGCGTCTTGTGTGTCTTGTGCGTCGTGGGTGTTTTGTGCGTTTGTATGTCTTGTGCGTCTTATATGTCAGTCTGCGCTTTTGTCTTCTTTCCAAAGAATCCATCAGCTGCCTTATTCTGACATCAACGTGTGGGTAAAAGTCATTTATACTATAATTAATACTGCTTTATAAATTAATGTCATCACGACAAGGCAACGGGAGAAGCATGATTCTTGCGTGGGGAGGTGTGCAAGCAACGAGAGACCATCTCTTTGTTTGACGCTGTGGAAGCCTCGAGCCATTCTGCAGTCATCAAAAAGCTGCACTGTCAAATTCAGGCATTTCGGCAGCTATCAAGTTTCCCGATGCTGCAAACCATTTCGTTACCGCTTTTCTTCTTTCAGAAAAAAGTGTGCAGCACGGACGGGACATGGCGTTTAACCGGAAGGACCTGGAGGTCGGGTCAGAGGGAGAGGGTAGCGACAGAAGGTTCATTCCGAGAGAGAGAGAGAGAGAGAGAGAGAGAGAGAGAGAGAGAGAGAGAGAGGAGAGAGAGAGAGCAGAATGAATTATTCGTCGTCTTCAGACTACGGGTGCTACTTTGTACGCATCACCCCCATGACGGAAGTGGGATCTTTCAGCTGGCCTCACAAAATCTGCGCCTCTGGAAAGATGGAAATGGCGGGAAAGTTTGTGACAGGCAACAATGCCGTGGTAGGTAGTCCCAGCCCCCTCCCTCCGTCAGGGTCAGGGCGTTCGTTTGACCACCGTCCATTGTACCTTCATGAGGGGCACTCAGCCCTCTGGCTTTAACGGCTCTGTCAGACGTTTACGATAGTGTGATGTCTACATACCAAGAAAAACCCCGCTTTGTCTCTGGTATTCTCCACCTCCTCTGCCAGGTCACCTCTGGACTTTCATTTCTCTTCCCCTTTCGGCAGATCTCTTCTCCCTTCCATCTGGCACCTTTCTCGCTCAAGAAAGCGTGCAATGAAGAAAACGTTTTTTGATGTTTGTGTGATTTGAAGTCTTGATTATAGAGTTTTATTTCGGCAAGGGCGGAAATTAATATCCGATACGTTAGAGCAGCTCTTCGTTTAGTCCATGACGTACCTTCCGAAACAGCAATGACAATAGCATCCATAAGACTCAACGACGGCGACGACAACAACTGCAAAACAACAACAACCAAGACAACAACAACAACTGCCAAACAACAACAACCAAGACAACAACAACAACTGCCAAACAACAACAACCAAGACAACGACGACGACGATGACAAGAACGACGACAACAATAACAATATCAGTAAATTCCTCTGTCCAATCTGTACTTTCGTCATTAAGATTCAATTTAACGGTGAACAACTTTTTTGCTCTCAAAATGAATATTAGAAAGACTATCTGAATCCGTTAGTTCAAGTGTCAAAAACAAGGGACTGCCACGGCACTAAAGTAAAAGTCTAAAACACGGTGAGGTTCTGATGGCCGCGTATAATACAAAACAAATACAAAACATTGGAAGGTAAAACAGCGCGAATTTTCGGCTAAAAAGCCTTCATCAGGCGCATCAGGCGTTAGTTCAGTTAAACAAGTGGAAGACAAGAAGTAGTGAACTGAATATGATGCCTGCAAACAATGTAATGGACCAATGAAAGACGATACGACGTCGTCAAAAGACAGGATGGAATAGAATAAATTAATCCCTCCTTCCCGCCCCCCCCCCCCCCCCCCCCCCCCCCCGCCCCCAAGGCCCTGTTCCCAAAGAATGGTCTGTCGAGACCTGCAGGACTCTGCTAGACTGAAAAAGGGGTGGGGGGGGGGGAATAATTTTATCGAAGAAAATTGTTTTCGTGTGTTAGGCAAATACACGAGAACACAGTCGTGTCAGGGGGGAAAGCAAATAACATATTCTTTATGTTGACTGAGAAGAGGGACATTTGACATTTCCTCCACTATCATACAAATCAGTCAGCCAGTCTCTCTCTGAACCCTGAGATGGGTTGTTGAGGCACCACTGATGACTTTCGGACAATCTTCCTCCATCGATCTCTATCCTCTGTGGCTCGCTGTGAGTCAGCAAAGGTCAAGCCTGTCCACTCTTTGGTGTTGTCTTCACACCTCTTTCTCTGCCTGCCTCTCCTTCTCCCACCTGGTACGGTACCTTGCAGGATGGTCTTGGCCAGCCCACTGCCTCTTGACACGTGACCGTACCACTTCAGCTTTCTGCTTTTCACGATTGAGAGCAGGTCTTCGTACTGTCCAATTGCTCTCCTGATCCTGTTGCTGACTTCCTCATTCGTGACATGGTCTTTATATGAGATGTTCAGAATCTTGATCATCTGAAGATTCTGATCATACAAATAGCGCAGGGAAAATCTCTTTCCTTTCTCCACTGAGTCGCATAACATTTTTAACATCTGGAGAGGAACTTAATAAAGACGAATCTCTCCATGGTAACACGTCAAGGAGGCGTATATGTGACATCCTGCCGTTACTTAGAGACAAGTGTATCTGTATAGATAGGCGTAAGTCAACATGGCAGGGAGGTGGGGATGGGGGGCGGGGGGCGGGGAGGGGGGAGACAGACAGACAGACAGACAGACAGACAGACAGACAGACAGGCAGGCAGGCAGACAGACAGGCAGGCAGGTAGACAGACAGACAGACAGACAGACAGGCAGGCAGGCAGGCAGGCAGGCAGGCAGGCAGGCAGACAGGCAGGCAGGCAGGCAGACAGACAGACAGACAGACAGACAGACAGACAGACAGACAGACAGACAGACAGACAGACAGACAGACAGACAGACAGACAGACAGACAGACAGGCAGGCAGGCAGGCAGGCAGACAGGCAGGCAGGCAGGCAGGCAGGCAGGCAGGCAGACAGGCAGACAGGCAGGCAGGCAGGCAGGCAGACAGACAGACAGACAGACAGAGCAACCTTTCCCTCAGTTCCCGTATTCCTCCCCTAGGAGATCATCCCCAATTAATCACGACTACAATCGCTATGGATTACGTGATGACACCTTGACTGGCCCTCCTCATGCCAAACTTTTCTCGAATGGAGAATGCGAAGTTTATGTAGCCCACCCATTAGTATTTCCCTTTGAAAAATGATTTACATATTCAGAGAGCTGTGGAGATTCTTGTAGTGACGTTGTACGTGATAAAATATGTTCCATCTGTCGCCTGTCTCCAGCCTGTTGCATCAGAGAGGACATGAGAGGAAGTTCATCTTAAGGTCGAGGTCGTCTGGATTTCTTCTTCCTGTTTGCGTTTATCAGGAAAAGGCTGCAACCATTTCTTCGGTCATATAATTAAATATCATTCCGTTCAGACTTGTAATGCTATTCAATGGCAAGCAAAATTTGATTGGTTATTTGGTTGTCATTATAAAATAAGCGCAAAAGCTGCATGAATCAAATACTGTTTGAATATTGGCTATTGTCAATTTATCATGTGTTTTCTCCTTTTGTACATGCTTTCTTTTGTTGAATGTAAATGCAAGATGTTCGTTCCTGAACTGGTGATGTCAAGTCTCGATTACACTACGTGTGATATTGCGCTGATAGAAGATCCCAAAGTGTTTGTTGGTCGTCTGCGTTGTATTTCAGAACTGATGGACTTGTCTCATCACCAAATACAGGACTGATAATGAAGACACATTTCTGAATTTGCGGGTTTGTATATCGCACCATCAGATAGAGATTCGCAGTTTTAAGAATTTTGCTGAATCAACCAAACCAGTCCGAATATTTGGAACCACCACTTTAGCCTACCACAACAGGTCGCCCAGATTAGAACTGCGTTCCAGCCGCAAACTCCTCGATAAGTTAGTGACAAAGTCATTCTGTGAACCAGTGTCAGTCTTTCCCCGGCAGGCGAAGTCTCTAGAGGACAGAATGTGACAAAGTCAGCTTGTGATCATCAGGCTGTTGGGTCTTCAATCCCAAACTGACAAAGTCAACATGTGATGATGCTTCCTCCTGTGGAATGTCAGATGCCTGACGCCTAAAAGGCAGCAGAGAATCCCTAAGGTCTTGAATACGGATACCATATCTCCTGTGAACAAGATCCACTTTGGATGTGTTCAAGTGATAAGTTGGCAATAGTGCCAACAACTGGTTTCATGAGCTGGAAGTAGGACGCTGCACAATTGCATTACCGTTGTAATTTTTTACTCGCGAGGGCATATATATGATAAATAGATGAGCACTGTGGTGTAAGCGTTCTATAAATAGAGATTGTGTTGCCTGCCCTATAAGTCAGACAAAGAGTTATGCTATTTGGAGCATCAATTCGAGCATTTTTTTATTGCCGTAGCTCGCAGACAGACTTGGATAGAAAGTGTCAATCCTTCTGGTTCTCAGGGAGACTTTTTATTTTCGCCCGAGGCTTACAATTAATGCTTCATTGCTTTATTCCCCTTGCGTGTTCAGTCCGAAGTGAAGGGGCAACCGGTCCTCCTTGCTTTTGATGAACTCCAATGCTGAGGGGAAGAACCACTCATGTTGCGACACTTCGTGGTGGCCTGTTGACTCCACCCCCAGATCGAGAGGCAGCTGAGGTCTCAGACTTCAATCCAGAATTGTTGCTGACTCCCTTTTAATTAACTATTCCCTGGGAACTGACGAGCCAAGAGTCTCTGACAGGACGCTCCCTTAATGTCCGACATGCCATGCTCGGCTGCACGGGGATATTTTGGAAACCGTCACATAGGAATGTGTATTACCTAACCGGGGCGACCCCCTGGCTGGATTCACAGATTGGCCTAGATAACAATCGAGGCCCTCTCTATTCATTCCCTTGATTTGCTTGGCTGGATTCACAGATAGGGGGCCATCACAGGTGAGTGAATGAGTGAATGAGTGAATGAGAGAGTGAATGAGCGAGTGAGTGAGCGAGTGAGCGAGTGAGTGAGTGAGTGAGTGAGTGAGTGAGTGAGTGAGTGAGTGAGTGAGTGAGTGAGTGAGTGAGTGAGTGAGTGAGTGAGTGAGTGAGTGAGTGAGTGAGTGAGTGAGTGAGTGAGTGAGTGAGTGAGTGAGTGAGTGAGTGAGTGAGTGAGTGAGTGAGTGAGTGAGTGAGTGAGTGAGTGAGTGAGTGAGTGAGTGAGTGAGTGAGTGAGTGAGTGAGTGAGTGAGTGAGTGAGTGAGTGAGTGAGTGAGTGAGTGAGTGAGTGAGTGAGTGAGTGAGTGAGTGAGTGAGTGAGTGAGTGAGTGAGTGAGTGAGTGAGTGAGTGAGTGAGTGAGTGAGTGAGTGAGTGAGTGAGTGAGTGAGTGAGTGAGTGAGTGAGTGAGTGAGTGAGTGAGTGAGTGAGTGAGTGAGTGAGTGAGTGAGTGAGTGAGTGAGTGAGTGAGTGAGTGAGTGAGTGAGTGAGTGAGTGAGTGAGTGAGTGAGTGAGTGAGTGAGTGAGTGAGTGAGTGAGTGAGTGAGTGAGTGAGTGAGTGAGTGGGGGAGTGAGTGGGTGGGCGAGCGGGCGGGCGGGTGTGTGTGTGTGTGAGAGAGTGAATGAGTAAATGATTTGTCTTTTGAAATTACTGTTAGCACTCATGGCTGGCAGGTAAACGTTGGTGGGGGATGCTATTGTGATGTAGTGTTTGTGTGGTGTTTTGTTGTGTTATGTTGTGTTATGTTGTGTAGTGCTGCAACGTGTCGTGTTGTAGTGTCTCTTGTGGTGTCGTGTGACGTTGTGTTGTGTTCTGTCGTGTTGTGTTGTGTCGCGTTCTGTTGTGTTGTGGTGTGTGTTTTTTTCATGCACTGTGCTATGTTATGTTAAATTGTTGTGTTAATTATTGCACCACTATCTTGCGGACGTTTGTTTCAGTTGTGAAAACGTTGACATAAGATTTAGATGAACCCGTCGTAAACATAATAGACTGATGGTAGTACCTTTGCGTGCAATAGAAACACATATCGCTAATTCTGTTGGATATTTCAACAGGAATGTTTCACTCGAGGAAAATCTCTGCATTTTGAGGTAGGTCATTGCACTTTCGAGAATTGTCACAATCTCTTGACCATTAGGGTCGTCATCATAGCATTTCCTCGTACAAATCACGAAGGCCCCATTTTGAAGAGACAAGCAAAGCAACAGATGCTATTTGCGGTTCAAAGATCAAACGCAAGGACAATAACACCAAACGGGTGATAGGAAGAGTTTGATCGTGACAATTCTGTAGTCGTCAATCTCATGTTGACTCCTGTTGGTGGAGTCGAAAGTCATCCATCACAATCACAATCCCAGGCATGTTCAACCTGGGTTGTAGCACGGATCTATATATTATAAATCCGTGGTTGTAGTAAGCATGGCTGTAGCCAGCATTGACGCCACAGCAGTAAACACGGAAATGTCACCATGACGAATAGTAGTGCTGGGGTCGTTAATTCGCCCTCAATCTCTGGCCTCAATCTCTCTCTCTCTCTCTCCGGCTCGTCTGTCTCTCCGCTCTCTACTTGCTCTCTCTCTGAGTCTCTGATCTCAGTGTCGCCTGTCTCTCTACTCTCCAATCTATCTTGCTCTTGTTCTCTGTCCTCGACTCTGTCAGTCTCGTCATGTACTTCTACTAGTCCTGCTGGCTCGTGTCTCAGTCTCTCTGTCTCTCTGTCTATGTCTCTGTCTCTGTCTCTGTCTCTCTGTCTCTGTCTCAGTCTCTCTGTCCCTCTGTCTATGTCTATGTCTCTGTCTCTGTCTCTCTCTCTCTCTCGTCGGTCCTCTAGAATACATCGAGAGAAAGAGGTTAGAGAGAGAGAGTGAGAGTGACGTCATGGCCTACGTCTCGTCTGAGCAGAGTACGAGTGCGAGACAGATACGTTGCAGCGTTTGCAGCAGATGCGCATGTCAACTGGTCGTAGACATATCTCGGCTGTGAATGTGTTGTGACTGTGATGTGTCGTGTGTGTGATCGTTTGTATGTGTGGCATGCTCCAGCGCTTTCTTCATTTAGAGCGTTGTGCGTTTATCGTCCAGTGCATCATTCGTGACATTCATCGATGTAACTGTAGTGTCGTCGCGCTCATATCATCGTTATGTGGTGGGAGGGAGGGAGGGAGGGAGGGAGGGGTGGGAGGGGTAGGATGGGGGGTGATGGGATGGGAGGGAGGGAGGGAGGGGGGCAGGCGCGGGGGAGGGGAGGGAGGGAGGGAGGGGGGGCCACGACAGAAAGACCAGGCCGGAGGGTAGATGATGAGAGAGCGTGGAGAGATGCGCGGAGAAGCGTAAGAGCGAGAGTCTAGTGCTAGAGATAGCTAGATAGATTAAGTAGTGATAGCGAAGCGAGCTGAAGAGATGAGAGAGAGAGTAGAGACGCATAGATCTTTCCTACGTGTGTCGAGCGTGTACAGGCGAGTAGTAGCGGTAGCGAGTAGAGAGACGTTAGAGGGAAAGAAAAAGAGGTCGAGACTGATGCGCTAGGGAAGAGTCACGCGTATAGAGAGGCAGAGTTAGAGAAGGAGGGGTTACTGAAGCGCGGGAGTGAAGTGAAAGGGGGAGGAGGGGAGCAGGGTGTTGGGACCTTCGTCCATCTGTTAGAAAAAAAAAAAAAAAAAAAAACACACCACGACTAAAACGGACTCCATGTACGACAGACTGACAGGTAACTGTTGATCTCAGCGCATGCTAAAAACGAAAATCAGATAGCCAGAGCACACATGAAACACCAACACACACACTACACCCACACACACATTGCACTACGAGCACGCCACACCAGCCGCTACACCACAAACAATCCACAGCCCCAGACCAAACAACACCACACACCCAACCAGCATCACACACAACCTGTCATAGTGTCGCATCCAAAAGGCGAAACAGCGCAATACACTGAAGGGGGACACGTGGCAGGGAACAGAGGGAAGGGACGAACAACATAACAAAGGCATTACCCAACATCGGGTTGCACGAGCATGACTTACTGAGCACTCATCACACCCTCACAGACACACAGCAAAACAAGTTATTAGAGACGGTGAGGACGGATGTATAGGCCAGGAGGGCATACACGAAGATCGAGACAGTATTTACTAGAGCCTAAAGATGAACTAGTAGACAGAAGCGAGAAAAGCTCAAAAGAAACAGATCGCATCGACTACAGTACTGGATGTGGACGTGACTTGGTGACGTGTGGTGTTTACGGACGAGATGGGCAATGTATGTCTATGATACTTAGTTGGTGTTTTATGCTTTGAGGTCATTATGAGAGGGCGAAGGGACTAGGCATGCAGTGCAGTTTTAGTTGAAAGACAGTAGCAAGGCTACGTGACATACACACACACATACAGACTACAGGCAGAATCAAGAGACGATCATATACTGACCAGTATCATGAATTCGACAGAACAGCAAGTCGGACACTTATAGAATCAGAATGTCAGTGTAGCATGGTTGTCAAATTCAGATTCAGATACAAGTGATCCAGAGAGCCCAACAAAAAGAGAGCACGATCAGAAGTAGATCAGTACAAGTAACTCAGCTACACTGATCAGTCACGCAGAGTAGGATGCATGTACAGTACATACACACACACACACACACATCCGACAGCAGACCACATTCTCACAGTTACACACAGACTAGTACAGACTAACGACAGCACAGACACAGACAGACACACCGAGACCGACAGGCAAACAGGGACAGTATCAGACTAAGACAGACAGACAGACAGTACAGACAGACAAGACGCAGTAGAGCAGTGAGCTGCGAGCATAGCAGCACGCCAGGTCAGGGACAGGCAATGCATGTAGGTAGTAGCAGTGAGAATAGCAAGATAAGTAGGCCTAGAGACATTTTCTGAACTGTACGAAGAAGACAAGATTGACATTCTCAAAAAAGATCAACCTGTCTCTCTCGCGCAGTTGATTTCAAAGCGCAAGTACGACAAGGGGGTTTCTTTCCCGTGAGAAGAGCAGCTTGTGGAACGTAAAATTCGTTGGGGAGTCGTGCTATTTTGCGTAATGGTCGGTAGTAAACGGTAGCAGCTTTGTTTGAATGTGATAATACGAGCTGAAGATGAAGTGGATACCAGATGTACAGTAGTAGATGCCCAGTCAGATCAGAGGTAGAAATCGAGAGTCAGATGTGAGATTGATTCATGGTAGACCTAGTGGATGGTGAGCTGTCTGATGGTGGATATGATCATAATAGGGGTGGGGAGTATTGGCATGAAGTAGGTATAGAACTGAAGGACAGGGGAACATGGTGGATCAACGAGACAGATGGATGGCATGACGAGAGACAGTGGATCGGTATGTATTAGGATATCAGGAGCATAGCTATACTGTGAAGTGGTAGCCATGCAAGATTTGTGAATCGATGATGGCAGCGGATGTGCAGCAGGCGGTGTACGCGGCGGCGGGAGAGGCGGTGGTCGAGCTGATGGGTAGTGGTTATGAGTATTAGGTGGTGGCTGGTAGGTCATGGATGGCTATTGATGAGTTAGATATGATAGTGTTGGTGTGTGTGAGTAGTATGTTTGATATGCATGGAGAGTAGAGATGACTTTGATGTGTGGTGATGGATGGGGTGGTGGGTGTGGTGTGATGGAGGTGGTGGTAGCGGTCGCGTCACCAAGGTGGTTTTTGTATGCTTTGGCGGCGGTGGTTGTAAATTGTTTTTGTGGCGGTGGTGGTGATTGTGATGAATGTAATACACATGCCTTTCCCTCTATTTCTTTTTGCGTGTAACTTCAACCAAAGACACCATCTAACTACTGGTGTCTAGAGTGTCCTTGGTTTAATGAAATTCATGACGCAGATATCACTGTCAGAGGAAAATTTGTAAAAATATTATCATGATTTATTTAAATGAACGCATCCGTTGGTGAAAAAAAGGTGAGGCTGCTGTCTAAATTCTAATCCATGTGAGCGTCCTAAATGCAACATTCAGACCTACAACGAGATGAGACGGGGGGAAAAAACAACAACTGTCACGGCAGTTTTCTTGTGACATCACTTGCAATGTTCATTATGCAGTCGTTTTGCCTTGAATTAGTGTTTATATCTTCACCTTTCTTACTTTCATCCCATGCGACATAACAACGGGCATCGCTATCTGCATGCAAAGAACTACGGAGAAAGCAGACGACACAGAGTTGAACGCGAACAAGCCGTATCCACTTGACCGCGAGTCAAGCTTGTCACGAGATAATAATTCTTGTTCCTGTCGCACTCCGCGGCTACATGGAGAGTTGTCCTTGACCACCGTGACCTTACCCATAATGCACTCGAGACTCCACCCATGCCGCCTTCATTTGCATAAACGTTTTGTTCGTTGTGAAGCAGATGACAGAAGTAGCGAGCGTGTAAACATGACGTCTTGTGAGTAAACAAGGCGATAACTTCTCGCAGCTATAGCTGCGACTCTTCACCACATCATTTAACTGGACACTTCGCCAGATGGGGCTGACATTCTTATGAGGATGAGTTATTTGATCGTAGTGAAAGCTTCCACCTCGTGGTTTCTAATTATTGTGCAAAATGAAGCTGTCCAGTGTGTTGATTACTTTTGTTACCGTGAGTTTACAAATCTTGTATGGCCCGCTAGCTTGGCTGTCTTTCCACACCCCTCTCCTCGGACGAGTCCACTAGAGTGGCCCGTTTATGGAAGTCTTTCCAAAAAGGCTGTGGTAGATGGACGGCACGCGTCACACCCTTGTGAGGCTCTGTGATGTGGTGATGGTCAAGCTGTGGGGCTGGAGGCTTGGTGGTTGAGTGAGCACAGGCTTGAGACATTGTAGTATTTTCCCATGGGTTCTGAAGAGAGCCAGTCGTCCCGAGGTCCAGATTTTTAGCGGCCAAGACCAGGGGCGCGTTGCATAGACGCGAGCAAAGCCAAGATCTTGCGAGGAATGGGCCGGTGTCAACATGTGTCAACATGGTGAAAGAAGACGTAAAGGCAATGTAAATGCTGCTTGGGGCTGGTTGTGCGGGCACTACTGGAGTAAGCCCCGATAGACAAAGATCGCAGCATTCCAGCTGATGAGGGAGGTAGGCCTATGCGATTATTAACACATGTTGAAATCGGCCTATGCCTCGTAGGACCTAGCGTCTATGCGGCCCAGCCCGGACCATAGTGGTGGTCGTCTCTCTCAGAAGGATGGATGGACAGTGTTTTACGGGCTA
>JAWQFJ010002396.1:185000-197500 GCA_034096865.1 Theodoxus fluviatilis
CACCTGTTCCACCTCACGTTAATCTTGAATTTTGGTTTCCCATCATTTTTCTTTATTTGTCCTGTTAGTTTTGTCTCTGATTGACCTGTTATTTTCAGTCTTTTGTCATTCATGTTGTTGTTTTGTCACAAGATGAGAGTGATACACGTATACATAATTGTACATGCAAGATTGTGTGATTGAGTTATGACGGAGTTGCTTACCTTGACCCTGACCCCCAACTTCACGTATATGTCGGGTCTGCTTATATGTCGGGTCAAACGGCTGGACAAACACCTGTCATATATCAGGACTCCACTGTATTAGAACAAGAGCGTCAGTGCCAAAATGAATTGTATTTTCTGGGGCTCAGGCTGATTAACACTTGACCCCCAGTCATTGGGCCACTCAATCAGTCTTATAGTTACGCTGGCACCAGATGAGGAACACAGTGAAGGACAGAGAGGTTGACTGCTGTCAGGGCCCAGCACATTTTCTGCAGCAGGAAGAGTATTCCAGCCTGATGCTGACTTTTGGCTGTCTCCATGGTGACTTACTTTACAGTCTGCCATCACAGGCGTCACTGTACTTTTAGCGTTCATGGAGTGGATGCAGAGTGTGCAGGAATAGTAAAACCTTCTTTTGAAGGCACTCCCCGTGTGGGTCGGGGGTCAGGACATTCTGTGAACCCGAGTCAGTACTGACTCTGGCACAGTTCGCAATGAATGCATAATAGGCTTGACCCTTCTCATTACAGCATTACGCCCAAAATAGTTAGTTCTGATACTATTTATTTTCTCCACTTTTTACAGAAACCATTCAGATGTCAAAACTTGTTTCTATTTCAACACAAACATTTTATATTATCCAATAAACGTTTGTTTATTGCCTCAACAAGCTTTTAAGCTTAAAATAAAAGTTAAGAGTTTTGTGCAAAATAGTCTTAGAACTACTTTAACTGCGTATGTCAGGGAGCTGATCGGCTATCCCACAAGCCTCTTGTGTGACCTCCATTTGCTTGTTTATCGGACGAAACCCTTCCATCACGTGATGTCAACTGGGCTAGAGACACTTTCACTGGTAGGCGAAGTCTCTAGTGAACTAGAATGTGATCAGGATAGATCCACCATGTCTCTCTCTACAGATTCGTCAGGGGTGAATAAACAGGGACATCATGACTTGAATTGCATTTACTTGGAACTGTTGTAGTGATTTTCTTGCTTATTGGCCTTACATAGCCTACAAAGGCTGATAGGCAGTAAAACTCCATCCATCCATCCATCCATCCATCCATCCGTCCATCCGTCCATCCGTCCATCCATCCATCCGTCCATCTGTCCATCCATCCATCCATTCATCCATCCATCCGTCCATCCGTCCATCCATCCATTCGTCCATCAATCCATCCATCCATCCGTCCATCCATCCATAATGCACATTTTCACTTAGAATAGGGAATTGCTTGATTTATTCTAACAAGCTGTTAAGCATTCATTTCTATGATACCTTTTACAAGTTTTAGGGGGACAAGAAAAAGTTGTGGTCACTGTAACCTGACTGACTCCTGTTCTTTCTGCTGGCCCAACATTTGTTTTGGATCATGTAGAAAGAAAGAAAGAAAGAAAGAAAGAAAGAAAGAAAGAAAGAAAGAAAGAAAGAAAGAAAGAAAGAAAGAAAGAGAGAAATTGATGGAAATACTTAAATGTGTGCTGTCCCATTTGCCCTGCGTTTTAAGGACTTGGGCAACCCTCACTCAGTTAAAGTATTTGTTAAAAGCATTTTCTGCAAAAGAGAAAATTTTATTTGTGTTTAACCTGGCCTCTATACAGTTCAGACTGACCTACAATCATTTTCTTCTTCTTCTTCTTCTTCTTCTTCTTCTTCTTCTTCTTCTTCTTCTTCTTCTTCTTCTTCTTCTTCTTCTTCTTCTTCTTCTTCTTCTTCTTCTTCTTCTTCTTCTTCTTCTTCTTCTTCTTCTTCTTCTTCTTTCTTCTCCCCCCCCCCCCCCACTCCCACCCCCCCACCCCCCACCCCCACCCACCACCCCCTCCCCTTTTTTTCCTGCCAAGTTTTACTTTAGGTACAATTTACTACAACTTTTTTTGTGTTGACCTAATGTGATGTTATGCTGTGTAATACTAATAGGAAGGCATACATTGCCTTGGTCGAAATGGTCTAATTGTCACTGCTTCAGAATAAAATTTGGGTTGAAATTACCTTATAATATGGATGATGCTTTGAAATTGAATGACGATTGAAAGAACTGCGCTTACAATCAATACACACAAACTAAATTTAATCCTAATTAAACCAGCTGTTTACTCAGTAGTGCCATATGTGTTATTATTAGATGATAGTATTCTAGTCTTACAGTGTGTGTGTGTGGGTCATGTGTTGTTGACTAATGATACATGTGACTCACATAGGAGACACATAAACTGAGAAAGTTTTGCATGACAATAATGAGGAAGTAGTTACCCACGATCAATTTACTTCCTCCGTTCTGCCTGAACTGATGTGTATAAAGGTGATCATATTTCACATGTCTGCTCTATTTTCTGTGTATTGTTTGCAGTTTTAGTCCAGGATTTGACATGTTAAGTTATCAATACAACCAGATGTCATGTTTGATCAATCTTATTAATTGGATGACTGAATGAAGGTCATGGAATATTTATCGGGGCATTATTCTGGGGTTATATAGGTGAAACACCAGGAACATTTCATTGTGCTTATCGTTGACTCGGGCAGATTGGTGGCAGTTGTGACTTTTCCTGGCAAACCAGACCAAATTCAAAGGAAGTTTTTGAGTTAAGCCAAGCAAAGTGGTCCAGGGTCAAAGGTGTGTATTTTTTCTAGCTTTATCATTTATGCAAAAGTATGGAAGTTAATCTTATGTGCTAGAGACTTACTGGTGTCTCTGAAATGTATGTTAAAATCGAATTATGTTATAGTTACAAAATCTAACTTTGTCAATTGATATGTTTCAGCCTGGTTTTCTTGTGCACTGTCACGTTTGTGTCACAATTGTTTCAACCTTTTTGCTATTTTTTTCTTGTAATGTTATATTGTTATATATTTCAATGGAGCTGTGGTTTTATTTCTTGGTTGGGGGGGGGATCATCATCATCATCATCATCATCATCATCATCATCATCACCTTTTACTTTTGTCTTCCAGGGCTGAGGGCCCACCAGGCATGGTAGTCTGGTGAACACCCACTGTCTACCTCAGCTTGTGCCACCCCTCCTGCCACCCCTACTGCTCCCCCACTCCCCCACCTGCCACCCCCTCCACCCCCTGGCAAGATGTGGCCCACCATAGAAAACTCCAGTGCCTATGGCAACCACACCTACGACATTCTCTCCTTCGGCTGCTGGAACAAGTTTGAAACTGTTGCCTGCGTCAGGTGGGTCTCTCACTTTTGTCTTTGACTTGCACAGAGGTGTGTCTGCACTGTATGGATGGCACCAGCGTCATCCGCTTCCTGCCTGTCATTAATGTCTATTCATGTGAGAAAAAAATTTCTTCTTCTTTCTGGCTTGTACAAATTGTATTTGAATATAATATATATTATGTGTCTGATTTTAGGTGTGTTTGTGAACATGTGATCATTGCTGGAAAAAAAAGAAATGCATGATTTATTTTTGTTGTTGAAATCTTTATTTTGAGACAGAAATAATCAGGTTTAGTATTCACTTCTTCTTCTTCTTCTTCTTCTTCTTCTTCTTCTTCTTCTTCTTCTTCTTCTTCTTCTTCTTCTTCTTCTTCTTCTTCTTCTTCTTCTTCTTCTTCTTCTTCTTCTTCTTCTTCTTCTTCTTCTTCTTCTTCTTCTTCTTCTTCTTCTTCTTCTTCTTCCTCTTCTTCTTTTTCTTCTTCTTCTTCTTCTTCTTCTTCTTCTTCTTCTTCTTCTTCTTCTTCTTCTTCTTCTTCTTCTTCTTCTTCTTCTTCTAACACTTTGTGTATAAATATTTTTAAATGACATACTATTCATGCTAGACTTTTAACCATGTGTGTTAGTTCCCCAAGAATCTTCCTTGCTTAGAAGTCTTCTGTATTCTGTTTTGTCTGTGATGGTATTTTCAACTGCCTCACCCCCAGTATAATTCCTGGATTGATTGTTCAAATCCTTGTGTATTTTACTGTCTTGTATTGCACCAACTGTATTTTCTGTTCATGGCCTTGTGTACTGTAGGTGTTGATGCTGTCTGCTTTCTTATCTCAACACATTTTCTCTGTGTTGGAGAAAACACTTGGATATGGAAAATCTTTGTAGATGAATGAACCCTTAACCCTCTTCACCCTGGAAGTCCCACTGTGGCCTTCCCCCCCCAAAAAAAATAGCCCTGCACATGTGAGCAGGGTTCGGGAAGAGAATTGGGGTTGAGGGTCTGTGTATTTTAATATATTCTCAGCTATTCTTTGTTATGCCAATTATCTGAGCCTCGCAGGAAAGGTGAGTATTTTCTGTGTGAGAGAAATATATTGTCACTAGGAGGAAAATAAAACTTGTCTGGAAAAACAAAGTGTCCAGAATGACCCTCCTGAATGAGGTACTGTGTTCTAGACCATAGGGATCCGCATGGATTGTGGTCAAGGGGGAGACAACTCAGACTTCTTCTTTTTTGTTCTCTCCCTTCGTGAAATTTACATATGTTGAGTATAGCTGAGCTGTATATAAGATGTCAGAGGGATTTGGAAAGGTAATTGGGGTTAAGGGCCTGCTTGTTTTAATAGATTCTGAGTTATTCTAGTGTCTTAAATTTTGTATGACCATTTTCTGAGCCTCAAATGAAAGATGATTATGTGAGAGAAATGTGTTATCAAGGGTAAGAAAATATAACTTGCATGAAGGAAAGAAAAGTTTTTATTATTCAATTTTTATTTAGTTTTAAGGTACTCATTAAATTTTAGAAAGTTGCCTCCCTTAACATGGGGTGAAGAGAGTTAATGCAACCTTGAGCCTGAAAATATGCACGTCAGGAAGTGGTGGTAATGGTGGTGACGGTGCACATCATATCCATCTTTCTGTGCGTTGTAGACTTTGTCAGTATTGGAAAGATCAGGTGCCCCAATGATAGCGGGCGGCTATGGTGGGATGGAGTGGGTGTATGTAAAGCAGTATGAGATCCAGATATGGCTCATTCTCTGGAAAGGTACACAAGGAGGGGTTACGTTCTTAAATTGATCAGACCAAAAGTATTACACTAAAAGACCCAAATCTATTCAAGTAGACAAACAAAAAACATAATTAAGAAACACCATGAGCAATGGGAAAAGGCTGAGTGTAAAATTTGAGCTTTTATCGCTAGTTGTGTTGACAAAATGTGCCGATTTCAGCTGGCCAGTTTGTTACACGGAAAAACGAGAACTTTTCAGATAACAATTGCAACTGGATTTTCCTGTTAAATTTCAAAAAGAACGGTTGTATTTTAATCTATTACACACATACTTGACGATTACAGATCACGTTTTTTTTTTGTTGCACATTTGTGAAACAATTAGGGATTTAATTTTGCTGACTTGTTCGTAACGTGTCGTGTCCGATCGAAGGTTTTGTAAATATACTCGGCGGAAGAATATTAAGCAAACGAATTGACCCAATTCCATGTCCATTCAAAAACAGAATGTTTGAGAGAGTCATATTTGATAGAAAACACAATTTATGAAGGGAAACTTGCTAGAAGTGAGATGAAATTGCGTCATTTCTGAATTTGTGTCCACAAAATGCGTTACGACACAGCAATCAACTGGACTACATTTTTCAATGCAAACTAGTCCTGCAAGGGGAATAACTGCAAAGGTCCTACGCGGAGGACATACTGAGTGATCCCTGTGTGGTTTTCACAAACTGCGCGTTCGCGGGAAGCAGTACAGTCAACTCAAATGTGTGGCGTCCACGTCGTTCGACATTGTTACGAACTAGAAATGCCCGCCATTTCTTCCAGTGTGCTAGCTGAAGATCGCCTACGATGGAAATTTCAGGATTTTAGTAATGTTTCTCATCGTTAAATGTGAAACTATATTCCTTTTTTAATCTTTAGTTGTGCTTACCGATTGTTGTTGACTAAGTTTGTGAGGTGAAAATAGATCGAAAACCGGTTCGATCCGTCAAACTGAAACATTTCTTTGAAAATGTGTGGTTTCTTGTGAAATTAAACATAAAAGTGGACAGCATTACCCTTCATACCGGACCCAAAATTATTCCTTACCTTATCTTACAGCTTTATTTAAAGTTTTGTTACTAAAATAGCATGTTTTGTCGATCTATTGCTTGTTCTTTCTTGTTCGTAAACAAGACACGATAGAAGTTGTCTTTGTTACAACCTAGTGATTATCCTTGAGATATATTGTTAAAAATTTGTTTAGTTTTTTCCCCTGATGCTTTCATGGTGAAAAGGCTTTCTAGATCTTTGTTTACTTCTCTCCAATATGCAAGCAATAGTGATGGCACATCAATACTTAAATAACATTTGGATTTTGCTTTTGTTCAACTGGTTTGTAACAAGACACGATAAGTAAAGTGTCTAATTTTGTTCCAAATGTCAAAATTAATAAGTTATCTATTGCAAGCTATTTATGATGTGTTTATTAGTCGTTTTCAACATGTTTTGTAAGGAAATTATCTGAAAACCATTATGTTTTGACCACATTTAATATCTGTTTGGCGTCCAGTGTTACAAACTAGAAATGTGGTCAAGCACCTCTTCATACCCCATTTACTTAGAAAAAGGCAAAGACCTTGCTCCAGTATTACTCTAGATGATAGGTCCAAGCATTTTTTTACCTGAATATGTACTTTTAATACAAATATTTGATGAAAAATATTTCACCACCCATGTAACAGATTTGTGTACCTTTCCAGAGAATGAGCCATATGTGTTGTGTCACTAGTTACAAGTTTGACTTGACCATCACCGCCCTGCTGAAACTTGTGAGGTTCTTGTGCACTTCTCTGCAGGAATGGGATTCTGGCAGGCCTGGCGGTCATCACGACACTGCTGTGCATCTTCAAGGTTGTACGCCTGCACCTGCGTCGCCATCAGACCTGCCACCAGTACCTCATCTTCTACTGCGCCTCTCTGGAGTGCCTCATTGGGTAGGTTGCCTCACTCGCTGCCTCTAGAGTGCCTTGGGTAGGCTGCCTCATTCACTGCCTCTCTGGAGTGCCTCATTGGGTAGGTTGCCTCAGTCACTGCCTCTCTAGAGTGCCTCATTGGGTAGGTTGCCTCACTCGCTGCCTCTAGAGTGCCTTGGGTAGGCTGCCTCAGTCATTGCCTCTCTGGAGTGCCTCATTGGGTAGGTTGCCTCACTCGCTGCCTCTAGAGTGCCTTGGGTAGGTTGCCTCAGTCACTGCCTCTCTGGAGTGCCTCATTGGGTAGGTTGCCTCACTCGCTGCCTCCAGAGTGCCTTGGGTAGGCTGCCTCATTCACTGCCTCTAGAGTGCCTCATCGGGTAGTTTGCCTCACTTTCTGCCTCTAGAGTGCCTTGGGTAGGTTGCCTCAGTCACTGCCTCTAGAGTGCCTCATTGGGTAGGCTGCCTCAGTCACTGCCTCTAGAGTGCCTCATTGGATAGGCTGCCTCACTTTCTGCCTCTAGAGTGCCTTGGGTAGGCTGTCTCATTCACTGCCTCTCTGGAGTGCCTCATCGGGTAGTTTGCCTCAGTTGCTGCCTCTGGAGTCCCTCATATATTTGGTGCCTCTATGGAGTACATCATTGCATTGGTTGCCTTAGTGCTTGTCTGGTATGTTTCTTGACGAAAAATTGACATCATTCATTTGTATTGGTGCCTCTCCAGCATGCACCATGGGATACCTTGCCTCAGCTGTGTCTCTCTGGGTTTTCTTATTAAACAGTTTATTTCATTCTGTGCCTCTCTGAAGTACCTCATTAGGTAGGTTGCCTCTGAAGTAGCTCATAAACTTTCAAGACCCTGTATCGCCTTTCTCAACCTTTGACTGGTATTCCTGTTCCACCCTTCTCCGACCATCTTAGGTTACTTTACGTAGCCTCTTCACAAGACAGGCAATTAATCTGTCCGTCTACATTCCAGGACTTAAGAGTTAACATCAGATGGGTGGAGAAGGATGGAACATAGACACCAGTCAATGCTGGAGAGAGGTGCTACAGGGACTTAACAGTAGAAGAATTTATCTCATTTGGTGCCTGTATGGAGTGCATTGTTGGGTTGGTTGCCTTAGTGCCAGTCTGGTATGTTTTTGATGAAATTTACATCATTCATTTTATTCTTGGTGCCTCTCTAGCATGCACCATGGGATAACTTGCCTCAGCTGTGCCTTTCTGTGCTTTTTTATGACTTTTTTTTCATTCTGTGCCTCTCTGGAGTGGCCTGTTTGTCACACACACACACACACACACACACACACACACACACACACACACACACACACACACACACAGTGACACACACACACACACGCACGCACACACACACACACACACACACACACACACACACACACACACACACACACACACACACACACACACACACACACACACACACACACACAGTGACACACACACACACACATGCACAGGCACACACACACGCACACACCCCTTCCCCCCATAAAACAACGAACACCCCTGTTGTCACAAAGCTCGCCCCCCCCTACAAGCCTCTGAGAATGTGCCCTGATGATCTGTCTCTGCGTTTTTCAGGAGTATCCACTGGACTCTAGGTGCACTGCCGCAGTTGGACTTCCTGCTGCAGTACCTGAAGCTGCTGCAGTTTGTCATCATGGGTCACTTCTACTGGACGCTGGCCACCAGGGCTCTGCGCAAGGAGAAGATCGCCGAGAGGTGAGAGCGCTGCTCTGGCACGCCGAGACCTTTTTTTCCCTTGTCTTCTTTGTTGTTGTTGTCTTTTGCTGAGTTGGAAATCACTTTGCAGACTCTTCGCTCCTGGTGCCATACCTTCCAGTCAGCTCTATTCCTCCTGATGAATGTTACCCCATCAGATATGTGCCTCTGTGGCACCTCAACAAAACTGTCAGGGGAGAAGGTGATGAGTGGAGAAAGCAGTGTCTGGCACTGTAAGTCCAAGAGTGGCACCTGGTATCAAAGCTATGGTTCGTTTGATTGTTTCCGTGGAGAAAAAGAAAAGAAGAAGAAGAGGAGGAGGAGGACAAAAATCGAGCTCAAATGTAATTTCCCGATTTGTTGGACTTGCATGGAAGAAATAAAAGAATGGACCAGATAAAGGGAAGTAACTCGTGTGGCTTCCTTGCAATCAGGCTAGAAGATTACCTCCCCTTTTTAAGTAAAAGCGTTCTCAAAATCCTGTGCTCAGGTGTGGTGTTTTATACTTGGTCGGGTGCCGATGTTTACCTCATGGTGTCGCGTTGTTGACATTTCGGTATAACATTGTTGACAGGTTTATCCTGCCCTTCCTGGTGCTGATGGCAGCCTACTTCACCATCATCTCAGTGCTGGGGATTGTCAACACACAACACTCCTGGAACGAGTGCCTCCGTAAGTTTCTGCACGTGTGTGTGGTATACATGTATATGAGTGAATGAGAGAGAGAGAGAGAGAGAGAGAGAGAGAGAGAGAGAGAGAGAGAGAGAGAGAGAGAGAGAGAGAGAGAGAGAGAGAGAGAGAGAGAGAGATGGGAATTTGGCATGTGTTGTCTAACACTTGAATATATGTAGATTTAAATACAGGCAAAGACGGATAAGACGAAATTGAAGGGACCACCTTTCTATTGTCTGCTATCCGTGTTTTCGAGTTCAACATGCTGTTGACTTATAGAAGAGAATAATCCGGACCGGGTTTTCTTTGTGTGGTAACCGCGTTTTCGCCGTAAGCGTGTTCGAGTTGGGTGTCTTTGCCTGTATGTCAATTTCTGTGTGAATGACTTTGTGTGTGTGTGTGTGTGTGTGTGTGTGTGTGTGTGTGTGTGTGTGTGTGTGTGTGTGTGTGCTCAAATGAATGTATGGATTGATTTATGCGTGCACTTGCTTTTCATTAGAGAATGTGCATTTGAATAGTTTCCTTCTTTTTCTTAATTTCAGTCAC
The DNA here is from genome assembly GCA_034096865.1 of Theodoxus fluviatilis. Classification (NCBI taxonomy): domain Eukaryota; kingdom Metazoa; phylum Mollusca; class Gastropoda; order Cycloneritida; family Neritidae; genus Theodoxus; species Theodoxus fluviatilis. The sequence continues at coordinate 195,024 of JAWQFJ010002396.1, forward strand.
TTCCAGCAGCTGTAATTGTTTTCCTCTCCACTTTTTCCATTGCTGCTGCCTCTTCCTCCTCCATCTCCTCCTCCTCCATCTCCTCCTCCTCCATCTCCTCCTCCTCCTCCTCCTCCTCCTCCTCCTCCTCCTCCTCCTCCTCCTCCTCCTCCTCCCTCCACCTCCTCTCTTGTCTCCTGCTGCTGCTGCTTCACTGTCCTCAACATGTCTGCTTACAGAGCCCTACTGGATTGAGCTGTCCTCGGTGGAGCTGATCATTGTGCAACTTTTTGCTCTGTCTGGCTTCTACATCACACGGAGACTCAATGAAATCAGCACCCTCGACTCGGTTCGCTGGTCACAGAAACGAGACCTCTGGTGGTAAGTGTGTGTGCTTGTGTGTATTTTTATGTCAGTGTGTGAATGTGTACTAAAATGTGTGTGTGTGTGTGTGTGTGTGTGTGTGTGTGCTGTGTTTGAGTGAGAAAGTGTTTGTGTGTGTGTGTGTGTGTTTGAGTATGTGGGTGGAGAGAGAGAGAGAGAGAGAGAGAGAGAGAGAGAGAGAGAGAGAGAGAGAGAGAGAGAGAGAGAGAGAGAGAGAGAGAGAGAGTGTATGAAAGAACGAACCAGCAGAATCAACCTCTTGAACTTATGTGATATTCATGAGACATTGAATTCCAGTGCCAGTGTCAGTGCCATATAGTTTTTACATGCCAGTTTTGTTTGATAAATGCATGTTACTCAAATCTAGATAATTACTATAAAGGATGAAGATTTGAAAAAAAAGTTTTTTATCACAAAGATGTGATATAGATACATTAAGTGAAATTTTTTTTTGATTGGTGAAACTAGGCTCATAATGAAAAAAGGAGCTTATTTGTTGGTTGAAGAAATCTCACTCTTCATATGGAGTTTTGTGTTCTGTATAATTATTAAATTTAATGCCAGCTTGAGTCTTGTCCTTTATCTGTTGCAGCATAATCATTGTCTTTGAAGTTTCTGCATTTACAACATTTGTCTACGACCTCGCCATTCTTATTGGTAAGTTTACAAATAACGAAGATATATATGGCTCCTTCCAAAAAGCTGGGTTGCTACACAGGTGTAATGGGGAAAACCCTTTTTGAACTCCAAAACAACTCTTTTTCTCAATGTTATGGGTGTAAACCTCCCCCAAAATGATTTCAGAAATAGTATTGATAACTTCACATTTATAGATTATCAGTGCATTTCAAATATTTGGCCCAAAAGTCGAAAAGTGGTTCAGAAGAAGGTCACGTGTTGTGACATGCTAGATGTATGCATTTAGTTGGGCATAGATTTGAATTGCAAGATAGCATATTAAAACACAATGAAATCATATTCGTATCTATTAATACTTACATAATTGTACCATTAGTTTGAAATAATGATGTGTTTAATATTTTCTGTCATATTAGCCCGAGTCCAATTTCCTGTCTTTCGTAACATGTGGTTTCCGAGTGTGAAGCCATCAAATAGCTCACTACGCTAGGCCAGTAAAGCGTAGGAATACATGACTGTGACGTTGCAATGAGAACTATGTGTTTCTAGGTCACTACACAGTTGCTGTTTTGTTTTCATTTATTAGGAAACATCAAGTTATGTTGATTTTAAAATTGTCCGCGAACATCGTTTCCGGTTTTGCTTGTTACGAAAGACTGTTCAAAAAAGGCGCGTACTCATTCTAGAATAAGAAAAGAAGGACTATTTTCTGTGTTCCATTACATCTTTCATGCGGATTGATATTAGAACGCAGTAGGTCCGGGTAAACAATATGGTTGGCGGGATTTTCTTGTGGCGTTGTTTGGATTCCGGATCGTGTGGTCTTGTTACGAAAGACATGTTGTGTGCCATTAAACGCTTCAACAGGCGATTACGATAAGTTTGATTGTGTTATGATTGAATTGGTGATTGATTTAGATTTACAATTTAATTTTTGTTGCATTCAGTGTCAAATTCTTCACAGGCCGTGATAGACTAGAGTACTCGGTGAGTCCTCGCGAACTGAGCAGCGCTTGTGCCGTGAAACGGCATGTTCAGAACGCGTAGCGATGCAAAGCGCTGCATGTGATTGGGCGCTTTGCAGCGCTGCGCCTCCTGAACAAGCCGCTGTTCAGGAGGGAAGCTTCGCGAGCGGTGCTGGACGATTCGCCCCAATTGCGATATTCGGAACGTCGTTTAGCTTCAGATTACACCCGAATCACGCAGACCGTTAAGGTGCATGGAGTACAGTATCGCCGAGCAAGACGTTTGTCACAAAACGCAGATACATTAATGCGGCCGGATCTTAGCTAAACGACGTACACCCGTGAGATCGCCTCCTGAACACGCTGAACTGAACTGATTTTATAAGTTTCTGCGTTACGCAAGACATATTTTACACCATTAAACGTAGGTAACTTATAGCTTAGAATTCCCTTGTTCCATGTTTTTATGTATTCAAGACCTTCTTTATACAGTAGAAAATGTGTTGGTTT
>JAWQFJ010002396.1:200000-225000 GCA_034096865.1 Theodoxus fluviatilis
TCTGTCTGTCCTTCTGTCCTGTCTGTCCGTCCGTCCGCCCACCTCTCTCTCTCTCTCTCTCTCTCTCTCTCTCTCTCTCTCTCTCTCTCTCTCTCTCTCTCTCTCTCTCTCTCTCTCTCTCTCTCTCTCTCTCACCATACTTTCCACCTCTGTTTACAGACACTGAAGCTCCTACTGCCCATCTGGGTGATGCTGTTTGTGTTTGTGCCCACTCCGCCCCAGGGTGACCGCGACGACCTGCTACCAGCTCTCAGTGACGAGGGCGTAAGTTTGTCTGCCTTCACTGAGGGTAGGGTCCCCCGCTTGTCTGGATTGTCTCCCCTGCATGGTGGTACCACTAGACTGCTGGGGAAATCTTGTCGCCCCTGGCAACTGCACTGGGCACAGCTGTCTGTCTCCTGTCTGTCCTGCTGCAAGGCTGTGCCATGCTTTGTGGTTTGGTTTGTGGCAGCTTTTCAGTTTGGCCTGCCCTGTGGTTCACAGCTGTCTCTCTCCTGTCTGCCCTGCTGCAAGGCTGTGCCATGCTTTGTGGTTTGGTTTGGCCTGGTTTGGTTTGTCGCAGCTTTTCCTTTTGGCCTGCCCTGTGGTTCACGGCTGTCTCTCTCCTGTCTGCCCTGCTGCAAGGCTGTGCCATGCTTTGTGGTTTGGTTTGTGGCAGCTTTTCAGTTTGGCCTGCCCTGTGGTTCACAGCTGTCTCTCTCCTGTCTGTCATGCTGCAAGGCTGTGCCATGCTTTGTGGTTTGGTTTGGCCTGGTTTGGTTTGTCGCAGCTTTTCAGTTTGGCCTGCCCTGTGGTTCACTGTCACTGTTTCAGTTAGAAGATGGACAGTCTTTTGATGTTGGCTTGGTAGATTTAGACGTCAGGAAGTTTGCAGTTTTGGTTTAATGTTGGTTTCTTTTTTTTTTAAACACTTGCTAAAGATGAAGAAGAAAGAATATTCAAGATTCCACTTTTGCTAAGTTGTGTGCGTTAACATGAGAATGTTTTAATTTGACATATTAGAAACTGTTTTGCCACCACGTTAAATCATTGCTTTTATTTCTTATTTCAATTCGAAACAAAATTAGCTAAAGCCTGTACATTTTCAGAAATATTCATGACATTTACACATACATTATAAATGCATATAATTTTTGAATGCCCAATTGATGAGTGCAGTCGATTTGCTGTCAGAAAATGTATGAACAGCCGTGCAAGACCTATTGTGGCAATTAAAATTAAATATGCTGAGATCAGGAAAGCTTCCTTATCAATGTGACCCAAAAGTAAGAGTGTTGGTCGAGAGATCAAGGCATGAGACCAAAATGCCAGTCATGTCGAGAGATCAAGGCATGAGACCAAAATGCCAGTCATGTCGAGAGATCAAGGCATGAGACCAAAATGCCAGTCATGTCGAGAGATCAAGGCATGAGACCAAAATGCCAGTCATGTCGAGAGATCAAGGCATGAGACCAAAATGCCAGTCATGTCGAGAGATCAAGGCATGAGACCAAAATGCCAGTCATGTCGAGAGATCAAGGCATGAGACCAAAATGCCAGTCATGTCGAGAGATCAAGGCATGAGACCAAAATGCCAGTCATGTCGAGAGATCAAGGCATGAGACCAAAATGCCAGTCATGTCGAGAGATCAAGGCATGAGACCAAAATGCCAGTCATGTCGAGAGATCAAGGCATGAGACCAAAATGCCAGTCATGTCGAGAGATCAAGGCATGAGACCAAAATGCCAGTCATGTCGAGAGATCAAGGCATGAGACCAAAATGCCAGTCATGTCGAGAGATCAAGGCATGAGACCAAAATGCCAGTCATGTCGAGAGATCAAGGCATGAGACCAAAATGCCAGTCATGTCGAGAGATCAAGGCATGAGACCAAAATGCCAGTCATGTCGAGAGATCAAGGCATGAGACCAAAATGCCAGTCATGTCGAGAGATCAAGGCATGAGACCAAAATGCCAGTCATGTCGAGAGATCAAGGCATGAGACCAAAATGCCAGTCATGTCGAGAGATCAAGGCATGAGACCAAAATGCCAGTCATGTCGAGAGATCAAGGCATGAGACCAAAATGCCAGTCATGTCGAGAGATCAAGGCATGAGACCAAAATGCCAGTCATGTCGAGAGATCAAGGCATGAGACCAAAATGCCAGTCATGTCGAGAGATCAAGGCATGAGACCAAAATGCCAGTCATGTCGAGAGATCAAGGCATGAGACCAAAATGCCAGTCATGTCGAGAGATCAAGGCATGAGACCAAAATGCCAGTCATGTCGAGAGATCAAGGCATGAGACCAAAATGCCAGTCATGTCGAGAGATCAAGGCATGAGACCAAAATGCCAGTCATGTCGAGAGATCAAGGCATGAGACCAAAATGCCAGTCATGTCGAGAGATCAAGGCATGAGACCAAAATGCCAGTCATGTCGAGAGATCAAGGCATGAGACCAAAATGCCAGTCATGTCGAGAGATCAAGGCATGAGACCAAAATGCCAGTCATGTCGAGAGATCAAGGCATGAGACCAAAATGCCAGTCATGTCTCTAAGGGCCTACAGAAGAAAAACAGAATTTACCCACAATCCAGACCATTTCACAACATGTGAAAGTTTAAAACTTTGGAAAATGGGGAGCATATCAGTCCATGATGTGTTATTGTTTTCTTAATGTTGAGGCACCTCCTTGGGTAGAAATACAATGTTGTTTTTGTATCATGTCTTGCTGTTCTATTGCTGTATGCATATTGCTGGCCTCCGAAGTAGAAATAGTGGATGTGGCTTTAGTGTCGCTGAAGTTTTCAATGTCTCCCTTGTCTTGGGACTGACTTCTTTGAGACATCTTGAGTTGGAGGGAAAAGTTTTAGTTTTTTTTTCTTCTCAATATGATTTCTTTATTTACTCTTCTGTTGAGCTTGTGCTGTTGTGAATTTGTCGCCGGTTGACTTGTTGATTCTCTTGGATTTGGTTTGGTTTGAATGTAGGCATGCAACACACGCACTTCCTGCTCTTGTGTCTGGTCAGAATCTGGAGACACACAGCATTCACATGGCATTTTCTTGCAGACATTTGGATTAGCCACGTTTGGGGATTATTGATGTGGTAGGATTTTCTTGGTTTCTCTAACAGCATCAGATGAGTTGGTCTTTGTATGTGCAGATTATTTCAAATCTGTCTTTTTTTCCCCTTAAATTTTTCTTCCCTGTCTGTGCACAGATATGGCAAATTGAAATGTTCTGTCCTAATCACTTGGAGTGACCCTCTATTTTCTAGTGCTGCTGGGCTTCACTGCACTGTGTCACTATGTCATGGGATGACAAGAGTCAAATATTTCCACTAATCCTGGATTTGTGTAGTTGCTTTTTCTTCGGTTTCGGCAGAACATTTTGTTGTTGTTGTTGTTGTTGCTGCTGCCTTTTGAAACTGACTGCTAATGTTTATTTATGTGTTCATGTATTTGTTCTGTGTTCACTTATCACTATTCCCACTGCTAGGGAGTTAGGTTGTCTGTTTCATATCTACTGTATTGTCACCCAGTATCCTAAAATGACCGTCTCTCTCAATCCATCTATTTTATCAGTTACCATTTCTGTTGTTGATTTTTTTTTCTCTCTCTCTCCAGAAGTTGACTTGTGAGCGTTCCCTGGAAATATTCCAGATGGATTAATTTATATCAAAGTATTTGTGTTAAAATCAGTCATGATGTTTCATTTGAGTTATTTGCACTTCAGTATATTCAAATCCATGTTCTAGTTTGTCGTGATATGCATGAAGAAAATCTGAAAATGATGAGCATTAAATCTTGAAAAAAAAGTGCATAGAAAGACAATATGATTTCCAGTGTTTAAAAGTTTTTTTGCTTTTTTAAAACAATACAGATAGCAAAATTTTAAGTTTTATTGTGTTTTAATTTTCATCTAAAAGGAAAAATGCTTATACTTGATCAAATGATTATGTTTTATTGTTTGTGAAATTCCAGTTTTGTTTTGCATATATTTGTACCTAACCTTGGAAATTTCAACTGTTATTATTATTTTTGTGATAGAAATCTCGGTTCTATGATAGGAGTATCACATTGTGGAGGGAAAAAAAGTTTCCTTTTAATCAGCCAAGGACTGTTAAACAAGTAAGAATTACATGCTTCAAAGAAATGATTATCATAAAAGTGAAGCTAGTTAACTAAAGAAAAAATCATTAAAAATCTTTAGCATTTAAATCCATCCTGTTTCTTTGGCCCCTCATGTTTTATTTTAGCTTTGCAACCAGACTGAGAAAATGAAAGAGTTCTGAATGGTAGTACCCTGCCATTATCAGGAATTTGAGGTGTTTTTTTTTGGTTTGTGTGTGTGTTTCTTAATTTGTTTATTGTTTTTCTTTGTTTACCTATGTTGTTGCCTACCTTTCAAGAAGACTTGGCTCTAGACTTGGACGTACACCTGACCCATGTTCCCTGTTTTCCCACAGACTTTCCTGTCCATGTTTAGCAAGGAACAAAGTTTTCACACTTATGACTCGGGTGCACACTGATAAGCCACCCCGATAGCGTGCAGGGTAACTCTCTACTGGCCCTCTGCTGTGCTGTGCTTGTGCCTGTCCAGTGCTGGTGTCTTTTGTGGGCTGCCGCTGTCTCTTGTGGCCGTTGTCTGGTGGTGCTGGCCTCGATGGTTGCTGTCTGTGGAGTTTTGGCATGGCTAGAAGATGTGGGAAAGGGTTTGGCGTAGTGGTAAAGTCTGTCGCTGCTAGACTTTTAGGATCAGTAACTTGCAGTGAGATGCTGTGTGGGAAGCTTGATGTAGCATTAAAAAAAAAGTTTTGATGCATATGAAAAATGAATTGAATAAGTCAATGAATAGTTGAATGAATGAATGAATGAGTAAGAAAATAAAAATGTGTATTACATGACTGACTATATGAATAAATGAATTATCAAATAAGCAAGCTTACAAACAAATACAGTATTTATATAAATAGATAAATAAATGAATGAATAAATAAGTAAATAAATGAATGAATAAATAAGTAAATAAATGAGTAAATAAATAAGTGAATTTTAAAAACAACAAATGAATAAATAAGTAAATGAATGAATGAATAAATAAGTTAATGAATGAATGGATAAATAAATAAACAAATAGTGTTTGAATAAATTAATAAATAAGTTGCCACTGTTTAGTCATGGATCTCAGTGGCTGAGTGGCTAGGGCACTTGGACATTAACCAGAAATGTAGTGTTCAATCCTGCCCTGTGGTCCCGATACCTTTTCAGGGTTTTAGCTCAGTATTGGTGTATTTGTTGTCAGGATGCAAATAAGAAGTTACAGAAATGTACACATTCTTGGATATTGATTTAGTCTTTGATGTAACCTGTTTTGGGCAAACTTTGTGCATTAGATTGATATTTTTGACTGCATAAAACTGAAGAATATGGCTTTCTAATACTCTTAATCCTATGAAAATACAAATTGCAAAATTGGTGGATAAGTGATGGATGACAAGTACAACAAACATTTCACATCGACACCTGTGCCTTCACACCAGCAAGACCAGATCCTAAGATTCTCATTGCAAGGTTCAATTCAGCTGTAGTCCTTTGGAAGCAAGTAAAATCTCAAGAGTTCTTAAAAGTCTGTTGGTAGTCGTAATTTCCTCCATGTATCCCATTCAGCGTGGCTGAGACTAGTGAATATAGTCTCAGCAACAGGTTGGTCACGTGATAGCCTAAATTCTTCCATAACATGCATACCACCGTTCTGAACAGCCACACTGAATGCCATATCACATCGTGAGTGTATTCCTCCGCTTGTTGTGATACACTCCATACTGGCAGCCATTTGTCCGTCAGTTCATTTTCTAAACATCGATTTCCCATGAATGTAAAACTTGTATGCGGTAAAATTCGAATCACAAGAGTGTAATATTGTGAACTCTACTAAGTATAAGGACTTTGAATACAACAGTAATATTTATACTTCATTGAGCGAGTTCGGAGGGTCAGAGTCGATCTCTGGTTGTGAATTCTTGTCAGCAAACCGTTAGATGACAACTAAAGACGCTTCAGCGTTTGTGTGAACAGTGATTACACGTACCTTGTCAGCAAACCGTCAGATGTCAATTCAACACTGTCTAGTCTCGCTGGATAAGCAGTGAATCAGAAAATGGCTTTAACTTCAGCTCCAAAGAAAAGAAAAAGAACAGAAATGACACCCAAAGACAAAGTGGACTTGCTTGATCGCTACCGAGAGCTAAATTCTAAAAGTTTGAGGGAGGGTGCTGACATTTTGGGTGTGTCGGCATCATTTCTGTGCCAGACACTGAAAAAAGAAGATGAACTTAGGGCTGATATCGCAGAGGGCTCCAGTCAAGGCCAAAGGAAGCGTCGGCGCTGCGGGAAGGATAAAGAGACAGAAGATGGCTTAAAGCGGTGGTTCGACTCTATCCAAGCACGCAACACACCTGTAAACGGCCCAATCCTGTGTCAGAAGGCGGAACAGATTGCTTCCCAGCTTGGTCGCTCCGAATTCAAAGCTACAAATGGGTGGTTTAACAGGTGGAAGAAACGCAACGGCTTGGTGAAGCGGGAAGTGCCGGTTAATATAAACGCCGCTTATTAAAAACACTTTTGTTCGGTCCCAATGTGTTTTTAATAAGCGGCGACTACTGTATATACACAATCGCACGTGCTCAAGGCAGCTTGCAACCTTATAGACACGTTCGCGCTAAAAGTAGTTCTCAAATGATTTCCTGAAAATCTCATAGATTAGTTTTATTAGAACACCAAATTTGTGTTTATCTATCGGGATAAATAATTGGAGTGAAATAGAATCGCCTCTTTTTACTCTCAATGGTCTTCTGATCATGTTGAATTTTGATTGGTAGAATCATTGGAATGTGGATTCGAAGTCACGTGACCAACCTGTGTCAGAGATAGTATCTCTGTGTTCAGAATGCATGTATCCATGTCATATCATGCTGATGTGGATATGCATGACATGTAAAAATAGAGGATTGTCACCACAATCATTTTTCAGAGGTGAATTTTGAAATCCAGCACCTTGCACTCTATACCGATGCACAGTACACAGGATGAAATCTTTCCCACATTTTCCCATATTTTGTTGTGCGTACATCAGTTTGTTGTACAGTGGTTGTGGTGTGGTGACTTTTTGTGACCTGCAGACTCGGTTGCTCTCCAGTTTGCCTCCTGACACATGCTCCAGAGCTAGCACTGTCATCTCTTGCTTGGACTTCCTGTGTTGCGGTTGAGAATTCATCCTCCAAAACCTCCGCTAGTCACCCTGCTGGTTCATGGGGCGTCACGTCTTGTCAGTTTTACAATGCATCTCTCCACTGCATTGACACTTTGCCAATTGCAGAAGTGGAATCCTTTGCCTCGGTGGTTTTCGTGGATGGTTTTTTGGTTTTATCTCGGTTCATCCTAAGTTGCTGCTGTTTTGGTTGGTATTTTCAGTTTCCAGATGGTTGGCTGTTTATTACTTCAGTTTATATGTAGCACTTTTTCATTTGAATTTCAGTTTTGAAGTCACGAAAGACAATTGTCCTCTTTTTTTTGGGGGGGGGAGGGTGTTTTGTGTTTCTTTTGCCAATTTGTCACATTTAATTTTAAATGATGTAAGAAACAATTAATCTTAAGCCATTACATTTTAAGAGTATATTTGAACAATTTTTGCCCTGTTCTCACAATATCACAGATATCTATTATTCATTCTGTTCATAAGAAATGATGCAAGTAATTGAATTTGTCTTCTGCTGGCAAGAAGCTTCAACCAAAATCGTAATGTCTGCGCATTTGATAACTAGCATCGCCCCAGTGTGGGAGGGTCATGAACTCAAGTCACATATTCTATCAAGACCCCTGATGGGCACAAGTATCGAGATCAAACTCTAACCTCCCTCTTTCTCTCTCTTTCTGCCTTTCCAGACTTTTCCATCGGGGTATAGCGGAGGCTACAGCAGCTACAGTGAGGACCAGCAATACCGCCAGCTCTACCACCCTGACTACAACAGCATCAACTCCCCCGGCCTCAGCCCCGGCAACGCCCCCCGCTCAGTGCTGGTCAGCCAAACTCGAGGAGGCTGGGGATCCGCATCACTGCTGGAGGACATTAGAGAGGAGTGGCCCCCTGCCTCTGACGCCATTTCTGCACCCACACGCCATAATGGCAACAAGGCCTTCGTGTAGGTCATGGGGGTCAAGGTCAGAAAGGGATTTGAAGGTCATGGCTGAATTTGAGACTGATCTAACGGAAAGAATGAGTTGATTCGATGGGAAGGTCTTTCTGGAGGACTGCCTCTGTAGCTGATAGATAATCCAAGTCAGTTTCCAAGATCAGATGCACTTTGAGAGATTGTTTGGAAAAGGTGTTATTTAGAAACTGGTCATTGTTCAGGATCAGATTACACATGTTCATTGATTGGGATCTGTAGAAAGTGTATTGGAATAGGGATCTGGTAACTCCTTTTTGGTCGAAAGTCTGCAGTTTTAAAAACACAATCACCGACAGACTAATTGTTCTCTGGGGAAATCACTTATGCATTGCTACTTGCTAGTCAGTGTCTGTCTTGTATTCGTTGTTGGTGCTGAAATTATGAGATTATTGGGACTCTGATGACTTTCCAAACTGGGGAGTGGAGTATCAAGTGATGTGTGCCAATGTGAGGTGCTGAAGTCAGGCATGTTACGCTGTGTTTGCAAGCCACAGCTGCAGTGATGAGGGAAAGGTCATAGTGCATTTGCATAACTAAATATGGAGACTGCAAGGGATTCTTGTAGTTAGACAGGGGACATAGGAAACCTGACAAATGAGTGAAGTTAGACAGTCATGGAAATTTGAAATGGAATATGTGGGCTTAGCAAGGGAAATGACAGAATCTTTTGTGTTGATGGTTGAAGGGTCTAAACCTCGGTCACAGATTATGTAACTACATAAAACCACGACCTTTTCTCTTACCGTTGTGATGAAATGGTGGACCAAGAATTTTTCTGGGAAATCTGCCATCTTAGCTACTTAAGTGTTTTGTAGTGACTTACACCAAGCTCAAGCACTTTGGGCAGATTCATCCAAAACACCCAGAGTTCACGAGAGTTGTGCCGCTTGTCATTGAAAGCCCTGAGCAATCACAAACTCCTGAAAATATTTCCTCACTTTTATATTCAACTATTCAACATAAGAGGGTTCACCTTCATTTGTCAGGCTTTAGACTGAGTCGGTGTGTGTAATATACTTGAATTGTAGTAAAAGTGTACCCTTGATGGCTTGTACCTGTGTGTATATATATATATATACATGTATATGTAGCAAGGCTAGTTATGCCTTGGATGAAAATAATACTCATCTCGTGATTGGATACGTGAGCTGGCTGACTGAGAATGCATGAGGACGAATATTCAGTGCCAGTTTTGGGTGCTCTTCGGCTGAGTTTTGGGTGCTCAATTCTAAATGCTGTTGAGCACTTGACTAAACAAAGGAGGTCCTCTATGTGTGTGTGTGTGTGTGAGTGTGTGTGAATGTGAATGTATGTGTGAATGTGTGTGTGAATGTGTGTGTGTGTTTGTGAATGTGTGTGTTTGTGTGTATGTGTATGGTGGTAGTATTGGGCATTTGGGGGATGAGTTGGGGGGGAGGAGGAAGGAATGGGAGGGGAATTTGGTTATTTCTGTGCAATAAGAGTGGTAATACTTAGTCAGTATTTGTCTTTCATGCAAAACTGTTGTCCCACTGTAAGACTTGTAGCAAAACTTGAACCGTATGATCGGTAGTTCAAAACTTGAACCATATGATCTGTAGTTGAAGTGATTGGGATACGATTGTCAAAATGTTGTGAAACTCATGACGGAATCAATGAAAGAATTTGCCTACATTACTGTGTGAATGTAGAAACTTTGTTTGGGTAGTTATACAAAATTGGCATGGTGTAAAAGTTGTCAGAGAATGTGGATGCTTGATTGAGACTACATGGAAAGTTAACAGGGTGAGTGTTCATGCCTTGGCAAATCTTAGCCAAGAGTAACAGTCATTTAATTGCAGTGCTCATTGAATCCCACATTCAAATCATTGCATCTTTCTGTTGGTTTGGTCTCGCATCCCCATACCCTTCGCAGAAGTTATAATCCTCACACTTGCAGCCAGAGTCTCTGTACAAGAACATTGTCATGGTCCAGAGCAGTTCATGTATGCATGTAGGCATGTACACATATATGCCTGCATGTCACAGTCAAAATTATTGGTTGTGCCACACACATCCTCAGCTGACCTGTACCAGACAGGCATCTCCTGTTTGAGTAATGTGTCTTGCTGTGGCCATGATCACCATCACTAGAACTGATGGTGTTCTAGAATTCTTTGTTGCAGTCTGGTCACACACGTGTTGTGAGGCTGCATGTGTCAGGCATTCGGCCAGAAGAATCTGTATGCTTGATGAAAGCAGTACTGATCATCAGTGTGCTCCTGTCACCTCGGTTTCCATCTCATCTCTCTCTCTCTCTCTCTGATCTATAAGCCAAACAAAAAACTCATCTCATGTTTCCATCCTCCTATCCTTTGCTAATGAGGGATGTTGGGTTGGCGTTTGAGGCACACGGTAGAGCAAAGTATCCACCACATGGCTCATGGCCCAAATAGGGTTTGATTACTCCGTGTGCAATGGGTGGGTACTGTGCTTGCAACTGATAAGGCATCCCATCTGTCCTTGTGTTTCTTTGGGTGCCAGCACAATGAAGGGGTAGAGTGAAGCAGGTAGATATCCCGATATGGATACAAAGTCACTGTAATACAATGTTTGTATCTTCACAGTGGTTTGCATGCAAGTATTTGCAGAACTACATGCATGTGTATGTTGTGCGAGTGTATTGCAGTCTGTAATTTCACATCCTAATGGGAGTTTTTTAAATGCCTGAATTGCCCCTCTGGGAGGAAGTGAATTTGTATCGTGGTGTATCTATAAGTGTCGCTATTTATGACCAACTATGAATGAAATGCATTTATGCAGTGTTGATTTGACAATGTATATTATGACACATATGTATATGTGTATCTGTCTGTATATATTAGCATCACATATTTATTACACCAGAGTGGAGTCGGCTGTGCTTAGCGCTGGAGTGACCTGTCAAAATGTAAATGAGCCATATTTGTATGCAGATGTTCGTTTTCTAGGCAGATTCTTTTTCCATATATTTGTGTGTTTTTGTGTGTCTCCATATGCAGTTAAAAGTGTCTGAAGGTGAATTAAAAATATTCCTAAATGTAATGACAAACATTTGGCAGAATGATGCACAGTTTCTCTGATTATTTTGCGAGTAGTCTGAAGTCTCCAGTAATGGCTGAAAGGCATGGAAAAGCTACTGACTACCAAAAGGCTGTACACACATCCAGTGTATGCATATAAAGCAGATGTATGAATTTCTTCCAAAACTGTTGACACTTTTGCAGTAATGTGGGAATGAAAAGGGCTACGCAACTTCTGTTGCTGATCGGTTCTACAAGGCCAGCTTAATGGCATGAGAGAAGGGCTAGGAACAGAGCTTCCCGACTTTTAGTTGTCTGCTGCATGCATTTAACATGGCCAGTGTTTCCTGCAACAAGGGTTATGATTCTTGACTGAAACTTCATGGAAATGGGGCTACTGTGTGATTTCTGCATGTGGATGTCCAGAAACCAAGAAGGTGAGGGAGGGCAGGTTGGACCAAACAACAGAATTCTGAACTGCCAGTGACAAAAGCCTGCCGCCAACTCTTGAGTATCTTGGTTGTCAAGTGTTGGCACAGTGGGTAGACATCACCCACTGAAGGCATTGCTTGTTTTTGCCATTCTCTGGAATGAAGGTCAACCTGGAAGCTCAAAATGGCCACATTGACCTGGAAGTATGTGGCAACTTAATTAACCCAGATTTCTTGGTTTTAATGTGTGAAGTCCCTTACTTCCCATCTCTGCCCTGCAAGCTACCATCCCTTTACCACAAGGTTGACTTCTAACAGCCCCAGCTCAGGTTTCTGTCAACAACTTTATCAGTCTTGTGAGGGCTGCCCAATGGGGCATTGGTCGGGTCTTGCCCACCTGGTTTTTGAGTAAAAAATTAACTGAAGAAGTTTCAGCAAGAGCACGAAGATAGAGGAGCCAGTCTATGTCTTCACTGGACTACAAAGGTGGTATGTGAAAATGGAAGCAAGGGTTGAGTTGAACATTTTGGGACATTTTATGTGAAATTAGCATGGGATGTTGTCACCAATGTACCAATCTGTACCACAAGTCCCTGATTCTTGTTCAGTCTTCGTGATCATGACAAACAGATGCATGTATAGCGAGTGTCGAATGGACTAGCCGACAAAGATTGTCACACATGTGCAGAAGTTGCCTTGCATTTCCATCCCTTTTCCTGAAATTTAATTTGGTTGCTTTATGCTAATTTTATGTCTTCTGTAAATGACTGTAATCATGCCGTCAGTTTTTGATTCGTTGCATCTCCAGCAAGTTTTATCATCACTGCTTGTCATGCATTTGTGTGTTATTTGTATCCAGGTTTTCTCTTTGTAGCTCATGGATCTGTGATTTGTAGATGTGCTTTTATCTGCCTCCAAAAAGGTTTTTGGTACTTTTTATTTCCAGAGGCAGCGCATAGGCATCAAGTTACATATCTTGCAGTGATTGCGGAAGGACAATGCAAAAACCTCAACACTTGTTTGTCTTGTAGCATTTTAATCTTGAGTACTTATCTGGCATATTTTCATGTTGGAACCCTTTTTAATGTGTAAGATTTGTTGCTCTCTGTGTGCTGTGTTTGCTCAATTTTGCATTCAAATATGGTTTGAGTTTAGTTTTAGTGTATAGATGTTGCTCAGTAAAAAAAAATCTTAAAGCATTCATCAAAACTGTGCAGATGGTATTGAAGAGGCCGTTTCATGTGGTACAGTTACATGACTGCTGAGAAATGAAGCCTGTCTGATGTAGTATAGCACACGGCTGGAGCCGCTCAATGCCCTCGCATCAGTGGAACCCCTTGCTGCTGGGGTTTCAGGGCCTGCTCCAAGCAGACGAGGGTAGATGGAACCAGAGGTTTGAGTTGATAACAGTTTGATGCATGATACATCCATATCAACATCGCAGACTTAGGAGGCAAAGAGAATCTAGAGGTATGTGCAGAAGAAAATCCGGGGACTTTCAAGCCAGTGTGAAATGTGCATGTGAAGTGTAGGGACTTTGTGAATCAAAAGGTGTATTAGCAGTGCTCCTAGAAATCCTAGCCGATCTCGGTGCAGTGGTGCCCTGCTCACTGATGGCAATATTCAAATGTCGAAGATATCACATCCGGATGTCTGTTGTGGTGCGTGTCCCACCAATATGTTATGGCACTGCTCTCATCTTCAATATATTAATATGGATAGTAGTTTATATCAGCCTTAGTAGGCTATGTAAGGCCACTGATCGTGGGCAATCACAGGAACTGGTAGAGTAATTTAAGCCATGATTTCCTTATTAATTTGCCTCTTACGAATCTCCTAGGGAGACGTGGTGGATCAATTCTTGCCCCCAGCCCACAGGGGGAAGCTCGCATATTCCAAACCACTAAGTCAGGCAGGCATCTGAAAATGGAGCTTGCCACAACTGGGTCTGGAAACATTTCCTTGCAGGAGAGGCATTTCTAATCCAGGCCATTGAGACATCTGATACCACCAACTTCCTCTGTGCAGCATTGAGCTGTGTAAAACCGAGCTATTGTCTGTGTAAGTCTTCTGCTACTACCTGGGACATGCAATGGCTCTGTCTGAATGAAACAAGTCTCAGCTCCTGAAGAGCCGGAGACATGATGTCCAACATGAAGATGTTCCCTGCGCCCTGTGTATGTACTTACCTTAGATGGCATCGAGGTTGAAAAGTAGAAGATCATGTCGTGTCAAGGAGCAGTTGTAGGTAGATGTCACTGGTGTAGTTGGACATTGTTGTGCAACACCAGGAGAGTGAAGTGGCATTGTCACCTTGGGGCCAGCACTCTCGGGTGCTGGAGCGTCTTTTTACACTTTGCATTTCTGGATCTTAGCCTTCGAAATCTCCTCCATTGAGAAACAAATAAAATGTGATGAAGTCACTTTTGTTTTGTTATCATTTATTTCTTAATACAACTAGAGAAATACAAAGGAGATGAGAGTATATTTCAGGTTACAAGTCTGCAAATTGCATATTTGACACATCCAGTCATTCATCTTTATCTTTCACTCAGTGCGGCTTGTTCATAAAACTAACAATGGATGTCGAGTACAAAATATCTACCAGCACAAAACATATCAAGTAAAATCGGCGAATGTCAAAATCTATGATGACTTGCAGACACAACATGAGCACAGACGAGCACTGGTAATTAGCCAATGCAGGATTCCAAGTTGGGATAATATGGCTCTTCATGAAGTGACATGGGAACAATGCTAGCAAAGCCCACAATCCTATTTTACCAGTAGCAGATAAGACTCCATGTGTGACAAGCACAACATTAACTAAAAAATCAAATTTGATATTTAACAAAAAAACAGTCTGGTTTTCACATGCACAGTCACAAATGCTAGAATTGAATAAAAGACTGACCCATTCATCTGAAGGCATTCAGTATAGCCAGGTCTACAAGTTTATAAAGAAGTACTACACTATTGTGGTAAATCTTCAAGAGTTTTAGATTGGGGTACAACTGTGTGCAGCATGCACGCACGCATGCACACACACACACACACACACACACAGAAATTGGGTTCAGATAGCTGTTAAAGAGTCAAGGGTTTTCCTCTCCTTGCCACACACCACACTGTAACCTGACCTGCTTAATTCCATGGGAAACAGCAGCCCGACACAAGCATTGTCTACTTCTTATCGGCCCTCATGGGCACACAGTCTGGAGTGGTTGCTTCCCATCAACACAGCTGCTTGCTTGCTGAACACATGCATGGACACCCAGTCACAGCAGCGACTCCTTCTCCAGGTTAAAAGAGCAGCTGCCATCCCAGCACATTGAAATCTGTGAAAATCCTACACAACACTGGACGTGCACCCATTTGACTTGGACCACCAGCTCTTGTTATGCTGACTTCCCTATCAAAGACTGAGCAAGTGAAAATTGGCTGGTGACTTCCCTTGACCCATTTAACAAGCCATGCATCGTCTTGCTCCTTGCTTTGTCTCAAGTTGCCCTGCCCTACTTCGCTATGTGGCACCCTGAATGAGTTCATAATTTAGTGTCCCATACCGCCTACCTCCATCTCTAGCTTCCGTTTCCATACACAGATGTTTGTCAGCTGCGCTCTACCCACTCTCATATTTCTCTCCGTTCCATCACTGTTCTACATTTAGCAGTCACACTGTTCTATATTCAGCAGTCACACTGTTCTATATTTAGCAGTCACACTGTTCTATATTTAGCAGTCACACTTTTCTATATTTAGCAGTCACACTGTTCTATATTTAGCAGTCACACTGTTCTATGTTTAGCAGTCATGTGACAATTTGCGGGCACAGTTACTTGGATGCTAGATTAAGAACACCGAGTTTGAAAAGGAAAACCAGATAACCAGCA
The DNA here is from genome assembly GCA_034096865.1 of Theodoxus fluviatilis. NCBI lineage: Eukaryota > Metazoa > Mollusca > Gastropoda > Cycloneritida > Neritidae > Theodoxus > Theodoxus fluviatilis. The sequence continues at coordinate 215,558 of JAWQFJ010002396.1, forward strand.
CATGCATTGGTTGGTCGGCAAGGGGTGGTGAAGGCAGGTCGGCCATGATGGGCTAATTATAGCATGGGACATTATAACGTCTGCTGGTCAATGGAGATTCTATGCACACAGAAGACGTTTCTTGGTAGGATGGGCACTGTTGACTTTCTGAAAGAGGGCAAACAACCAAGATGGGGGTGGGGGTGGTGGGGTGGGGTACGTGTGCGTGTGTGTGCAAGCAGGTTTTTCACTTGAAAAAAGACAGAAATATATATAAAAATCCCAGACGGAAAGTCTAAGAAATCTATAGTTTTAAAAAGCTCACTGCACTACAATGGTATGCGTAATACCAATTTTACATAAAGGTTTGTTGTTGATCTAACCTGAGATGCATGCAAGATGGTACGTTGCAAAAATACTCATACCACATTTGAAAAGAAGCATAGTTACTGAAATTTAATCTGGGATTTGGAGCTACCATAGCACTAAAGAATTAAAACTCTGTGGACATTCTAATATAGCCCGCATTTTGCACATCTTGTGTGCATGTGTATGTATGCATATTTGTGTGTTTGTGTGTGTGCAAGAATGCATGTGTGCCTGTAAATGTATGTGTGCCTGTTTGTAAATGTGTGTGTGTGTGTGTATGTGTGTGTGTGCATGCATGTGTGAGTGTATGTGTGTGTGCATGTACATTGTGTGTGTTTGTGTGCTTGTATACACATGTGCTTGTGCATGTATAAATGCAATGTACATGCTATGCCTGTGTGCCTGTGTGGGAGAATATGAGTGTGCATGCATGAGTGCCAGTGAGCATACGTTTGTGCATGCACAAGACTGAATGCACAGGAGGCAGAACTGCCACGGCTCACTCACTATGATGGAGGTGAAGGGGCCGATGCTGGTGTGGAAGCGACGCATGGCTTCCTGGACGTCTGCGGGCGAAATGGCCTGCAGCAGCAGCGAGTCTGGTGAGGATGTGGAGCCGCTCTGTGGAGTAACAGGACATCAAGAGAGGATGAATGAATGAACAAATGAACGAATGAACAAATGAATGAACATATGAATAACAAATGAATGAATGATACAACAAATGGAGATCATGAAAATGGCTTTATGATTCTGATTTGACCTTATTGCAGGGCAATGTACGGCCTTTGACTATGAAACCACTACGTATGAGCTGCTTGTAGCCCAAGCAAGTGCAAGTGCTGGGTTAGCCCGGGGCTATTTGCTCGCCTCCATAGACGCATGCAGGAAGATGTGGTTGGATCTATTTTCCTACCCCCCCATCCCCCCCTCCCCTCCCCCCCGCCCTCTCCCAACATGGGACGAGTGGAAGAACAGTATTGGATGTTAGGTGCTTGCAAGCCCAAAATGGCATGTGTTATACATTTACAACCCACGTATCCACAAATGACAGGCAATGGGAGAATGACTATACAATGTCCCGGATATGTTCTGCCAGCAATGGCGACAAGCCTACATACCAAGCCCGGATCTTTTGCCAGGCAATCGAGAAGACATATCACGCTCAGGATTCAATTGTAGCCAGGCAATGGAGAAGACATACAAGCCAGGATATTTGCCAGGCAATGGAGAAGACATACAAGCCAGGATATTTGCCAGGCAATGGAGAAGACATACAAGCCAGGATATTTGCCAGGCAATGGAGAAGACATACAAGCCAGGATATTTGCCAGGCAATGGAGAAGACATACAAGCCAGGATATTTGCCAGGCAATGGAGAAGACATACAAGCCAGGATATTTGCCAGGCAATGGAGAAGACATACAAGCCAGGATATTTGCCAGGCAATGGAGAAGACATACAAGCCAGGATATTTGCCAGGCAATTTTTTTTTCTGGGAAAAGTGTTGATTTAGGCAGGGTTCCTGCAGACTTCTGAGACACAAATTTCAAATTCTTTCATGACTTTTTGAAAAATTTAACAACATTTTGTTCCACAAATCTGTGAAAATTACAACTGTTTTGCATTGCTAGGGGTTGAAATTGAAATATGGATAAACTGAATGCATAAAAAGACAGGAAGAAAAATATAGAACACAGATTTGTGCAAGAAAAAAAACATTAACATTTCCAATGACAAAATGAGACCACAATACTATTTATTCATTCATGCATATTCAGAGAAAGCAGCACGTTCATAAAGGAAATCTTTAATTTTTCACAGTAACATTAAGTTCAGGAAAGCAATTACATATCAGAGTGTGTGGAGGACTTCTCTCAGGATTTGCTCAAAACTGTTTTGCCTTGTTACTTATGCACTGTCACATTTCTGCAAACTGCATCATAAGACTACCTTCTTCCGCTTCTTGCTTTTGCTGGGCTTGGCAGCAGAAGCAGTGGAGGTAGAGGCGGTAGAAGCAGTAGAGGAGGTGGCAGAAGGGGTAGACGTGGCAGGGGTGGTGGAGGCGGAACCAGTCGCAGCGGTGCTAGGATTGGCCGAGTCAGCGGGGACAGCAGCTGTCTCCTGTGTGTGGGGGCCAGCCTGCAAGATGCAGGGGTGTCTATAGCAAGTGTGTGTGTGTGTGTGTGTGTGTGTGTGTGTGTGTGTGTGCGCGTGTGTGTATGTGCATATGTGTGCGTGCGTGTATGAGTGTGTGTGTATGAGTGTGTGTGTGTGTGTGTGTATGAGTGTGTGTATGTGTGTGTGTGCATGTATGTGTGTGTGTACGTGCATATGTGTGTGTGCATATGTGTGTGTATAAGTGTGTGTGTGTATGTGTGTGAGTGTTTGTGTGTGTTTGTGTATATGTGCATGTGTGTGTGTATGTGTATGTGCATGTGTGTGTATATGTGACCAGCCACGACAAAACCAGTGCTAAGTCATTTTTTGGACAAAATAGGGTTTTACTATTTTTGAATTTTGCATTCATTTCTGTTTGTTTTGATATAAGAATGAACAATGTGAGTTAATTAGAATAGGAGTTACAGGCATTTCAAGTTGGGTACTGAAGCAGCGGTCATTTTGAAAAAACGGTCTCAGAAGATTTACCCTCTTCAGATATTAAACACCTTAGCAAAGGTATTTCAAACTCCGTTTCCAAAAATAGCTGACCTTATTTTTCTTCGACATCCACAGAGCGGGAACGCCGAGAGAGCGGCCTTTCTAACGGTATATAACATGAAGGGGTTCTGCAAGGGTTTACTTGTGTTTATTGCGGCTAAAATGAGGCAATTAACGCTAATTACAGGGAGCTTTTGAAACAATACATAACACAAAAATCTTTATTTTACCATCAAAATATACTTTTTCAAAATGTTTCCTTTGCTGGCATGATAGTTTGAACCATGTAGAATCTATTTTTTATCAAAAAGTGAAAATCACCCAGATTGACCCTCCCTGCCTTTTCTCAGACTTTGCGCAAAATGGGGCCGCGCGACTTAGCACTGGTTTTGTCGTGGCTGGTCACATATGTGTGTGTATGTGTGTGTGTATGTGTGTGCGTGTATGTGTGTGTGTTTATGCGTGTGTGTGTATGTGTGTGTATGTGTATGCAGAGCTGCCAAGTGCTACGATTTAGGCGTAGCATGCTACGATTTCGACATGCTTGCTACGACGCTACGATCGTCAGGGAAAAACAACGATTTTTCGAAGCCTCGAACTGAACTTTTGACCGTCATGTAGGACCCCCCCCCCCCTCCTTGACGCCGGGGGTTCAGCGCTCAGCGACGAACTGAACTTTTGATCATCACGTAGGAAAACACCCCCCCCCCCCTTCACGCCGGCGGTTCAGTGCTTCGCGCCTGCGCAAACATTGCCATTTTACTTCTGTGCGTATGTGCTATGCCTATTTCTTAAATGCTACTCCAAAAAGCTCTGGATGCTACTCTTTGGCATGATGGTGGGTTGGCAGCTCTGTGTATGTGCGTGTATGTGTGTGTATGTGTGTGTGTGTATGTGTGTGTATATGTGTGTGTGTATGTGTATATGTGTGTGTGCATGTATGAGTGTGTGTGTGTGTATGTGTTTATGTATGTGTGCCTGTATGAGTGTGTGTGTGTGTGTGTGCATATATATGTGTGTGTGTATGAGTGTGTGTGTGTGTGAGTGTGAGTATGTGTTTGTGTGTGTGTGTGAGAGTGTGTGTATGTGTCTGAGTTTTTGTGTCTGAGTGTTTGTGTGAGTGTGTATATGTGTCTGAGTGATTGTGTGTGTATGTGTTGTGAGTGTGAGTGTGTGTGAGTGAGTGAATGTGTGTGTGTGCGTATGTGTGTGTGTGGGTGTATGAGTTTGTGAGTGTGTGTGTGTATGAGTTTGTGAGTGTGTGTGTGTGTGTCAGTGTGTGTGTGTGTGTGTGTGTGTGTGTGTGTGTGTGTGTGAGTGTTTGTGAGTGCGCACATGTATGTGTGTGTGTTTGTGTGTGTGAGTGTGTTTGTGTGAGTGAGTGTTTATGAGTGTGTGTGTGTGTGTGTGTTTGCGAGTGTTTGTGTGTGTGTGCATGTGTGTGCCTGTGTGTGTGTGTGTGTATATGTGTGTGTGCATGTATGAGTGTGTGTGTGTGTGTGTGTATGTGTTTATGTATGTGTGCCTGTATGAGTGTGTGTGTGTGTATGTGCATATGTGTGTGTGTGTGTGTATGAGTGTGTGTGTGTGTGTGTATGTGTTTGTGTGTGTGTGTGAGAGTGTGTGTATGTGTCTGAGTTTTTGTGTCTGAGTGTTTGTGTGAGTGTGTATATGTGTCTGAGTGATTGTGTGTGTATGTGTTTGTGAGTGTGAGTGTGTGTGAGTGAGTGAATGTGTGTGTGTGCGTATGTGTGTGTGTGCGTATGTGTGTGTGTGTGTCTGTGAGTGTGTATGTGTGTGTGTATGAGTTTGTGAGTGTGTGTGTGTGTGTCAGTGTGTGTGTGTGTGTGTGTGAGTGTTTGTGAGTGTGCACATGTATGTGTGTGTGTGTTTGTGTGAGTGAGTGTTTATGAGTGTGTGTGTGTGTGTGTGTGTTTGCGAGTGTTTGTGTGTGTGTGCATGTGTGTGTGTGTGAGCATGTATGTGTGTATGTATGTATGTATGTGTGTATGTATATATTGTATGTGTGTACGTTTGAGTGTGTGTGTATGTGTGTGTGTGTATGTGTTCGTGTGTGCATGTGTTCCTGTGTGAGTGTTTGTGTGTGTGTGTGTGTACGTGTGTGTATGTGAGTGTGTGTGTGTGTATGTGAATGTGTATGTGTGTGTGTACGTGTGTGTGTGTTCCTCTGTGTGTGTGTATGTGCCATGTGTGAGTGTGTGTGTGGGTTTTGTGCGTGCATGCATGCATAGTTATGTGTGTGTGTGTATTTGTGTGTGCACATGTGTATGTCTGTGTGTGCACATGTGTATGTGTGTGTGTGTAAGCATTTGTGTGCATTTTTCCTCTAAGAACATATGATATCTCCTCAGTGAGAGGTGAAGAAAGGAGGACTGCTCCTCACCTGGGGCGGGTGAGTTTGCGGACCGACTCTGGTGGGCAGTGAGGAGAGAAACCAGGCATCCTGATAGTTGAACACTGTGGAGGCCATCTGTTTCTCCATCACATCCTCTGTCTTGAGCAGCCGCGTCTGCTTCACAATCAGGGCCAGGTCCACCACCTGTCCACACAGCAGAAGTGACGGGCAGTCAGGGAAAATGTGTCCTGCTGACATGAAAAATCTGTCTGTCTGTCTGTCTGCATAACTACAACCATGACACATTCCAACGTGCAACTGATGTGATGTTTTGAGGGAGAGGGGCAACTCAAACGAGGCAATTCCTAGCCTACAGCAGTGTTGGTGATGCATGTATGGCTTGCCAAAAATGGAAAGAAATGATTTATTCATAAAGAATATCTCTCATCAGGGGCTAAAGAGGATGTGAAAGCAATAAGCCGACATCAAGGATTTAGTCTACTTGAAAACAATATCCACTATCTACGTAGTAAGTATCCCATGTCAATCCAACTCTCCCCCTGTATCATTTCCTTGTCTGGCCACAGCTATGGGGAGGGCTAGGGAAGGGTGGGGAGGGGTGGGGTGGGGTGGGGTGGGATGGGTTGGGGTAGGGGTAGGGGTAAGGATGGGGGTGGGATGGGTGGGTGGAAAATGATTTTCTGTTTAAACCTCTCCCCAAAAAAGGCCACAAAAGCTAAAACTGAACTCATCATTTTGGCAACAAGGAGTGAAAGACTCACAGAGTATCCCGAAGTGTACTTTGGAGATGAATGAAAACACCCACTCTTCCTCTCCCTTGAGCATCCTTGAGCAAGATGCTTAACTTGCATTGTTTCTCCCCACCCAGGAGTAAAACCGGGTACCTGTGAGGGCAATATTGGCAAAAACGTTGTGCGATTAACCCTTGTATGCGGCCAAGCGCCAGCATCGGGTTGGAATACTCCCCAGGGAGCGGAGTTGGTGCTGGTACCTGACTGTGCGCGTCTTAAATGTCTGTCACTATGTTTGTTGTGAGGTACCAGTGAGGATTGATGAAGATGCCCAGTGATCAGGGGGTAAAGTGTAAGCGGTTTGAGACCCAGACAAAGGGTGTAAGTCGCTATAAAAAACCACACCTTTACCTTTACCTTACTGCAGCAGAACCTACTGCAATGACTATCATAACCATTTCTACTACCTTCACTAACACTATTACTACTACTACTTCTACTATGATGACCTCCTTGCTGCAGCAGCAACTACTGCTACAACTACTGATGATGATGGCTGTTCCTTGGATGCAAGGATCATCTGGGTTGGTGCCGACATGCCCTCTGGTGGCTATGCAGGCCACTCATGGAGTGGCATATTCTGCCACACGTTGGGCATGGGCATCCCTGGGCAGGTGAGCTCCGGGCAGTCAATGTCTTCCTTCTTCTCCGCCTCTCCTTCGCGGCCTCTCTCCTAGAAGCTTTGATGGTCTCAGCTCCGTGCATTGATGAAGCTCTCCAGCTGTCTCTGTCGCTGGCCATGCTTTCCCATTCATCTGCTCGGATGCCGGCCATATTCAGCTGTCGCTTCAACAACTACTATAACCATGTCTATTACCACCACAATCACTGCTACTACTATGATGACCTCCTTACCACAGCAGCAACTACCGCTACAACTATTATGGCTATTTCTACTACTACCACCACTATCACTACTACTACTATGATTACCTCCTTACTGCAGCAACTACTGCTTTGACTATCATAATGAATTCTACTACCACCATCATCACTGTTACTACTACTGTTACTACTACTACTACTACTACTACTAGTACTACTACTACTACTACTCCTACTACTACTACTAGTACTACTACTACTACTACTACTGTGCTGACTTCCTTAACTGATGTAGCAGCAACTGTTAAGACTATCATAACCATTTCTACCACCACCACCACCACCACTACTACTACTACTGTGCTGACTTCCTTAATGCAGTAGCAGCAACTGTTAAGACTATCATAACCATTTCTACCACCACCACCATCATCACTACTACTACTGTGCTGACTTCCTTAATGCAGTAGCAGCAACTGATAAGACTATCATAACCATTTCTACCACCACCACCATCACTACTACTACTACTGTGCTGACTTCCTTAATGCAGTAGCAGCAACTGTTAAGACTATCATAACCATTTCTACCACCACCACCATCACTACTACTACTACTGTGCTGACTTCCTTAATGTAGCAGCAACTGCTTTGACTATTATAATTTCTACCTATCACCATTAACAATACTACTACTGTGGAGACTTCCATACTGCAGCAGCAACTACTGCTGCTGGTATTAAAACCATATCTATCACCACCACCATCACCACCACTTCCAATGACAGTGGGGCGGCCACACACCTGGGCGACAGTCTCGTAAGCCAGGTAGCTGATGACCTCCATGGCAGGGGGGTTGGGCTTCAGCTCCAGATGCAAGTTGGACATCAGCCAGTCCTTAAACCGCTGAGACTTGTAACGCCGACCTGACACAAACACACACACACACACATAACAGTGACAGTTAGGCAGTAGGAACATGACTGAGGCACAATTACAAGGCCCTTACGCTGTCTGTAATTCATGACGACTTCACACACATACAATTTGCAGTTTTGCTGTTGGCTTGCATCCAAGAGCAGGAAATGGAAATGCACACATCCAAACTTCCAACCCCCACTTGTTCAGGAGTGCAAAGCCCTGCATGAGCGCTTCATGTTGGCAATTGACCACTCTTTGCCTCTCGTGAACACCTACATATTTTGTGCAGCGCTTCACTTGTTAAAAGGGAGGTAAATCTTCTGTGCCGCATGTTGTGTTGCTAGACGCTAAGAAAGTATTGTCTTTGCCACAGACATCACTTATGCACGCTTAAATGTATTCTGCATGAATAAAGTCCACTACTCTGTCATCCTTACTTGCCATTACTCGCGCATACAGAGCGCTTGGGGCAAATAAAGCCCGTTCCAGTCCCAAAATGATGTTTCTGAGGGTTATTTTACGCATCGACGGCCAGTGCGGGATTGAAGAGGCCATTTTGAAAATCGTGTGAATCACCTCGGATCTGTGATGCAGAGCGCTGAGTGAATCACGCCACAAAATTGCTGTTCGAGAGTTAAACACGCGCAGCGCTGTGCAGCGCTGCGCCTCCTGAACAAGCCTGTAGTCATTCATTTTCCTCAGTTATTCTTTATCAGTCTTTTTCTCGTTGTCTTACTCTGTCTCCAATTGTATGTCTACCTTTGTAATTCTGTGTGTGTGTGTGTGTGTGTGCATGTGTGTGCGTGTGTGTCTGTGTGTGTGTGCATGTGTTTGGGCAGGTGAGTCTGACTGTCTGTATCTGTGTGCATGTATGCGTGTCTTTGTGTCTATCTTCTGTGCACCCATCCACCTGTTCATCTGGCCAGCCAGCCGTTCATCTGTCTGTGCCGTCTGTCAATGTGGGTGGGTGCATGTGTGTGTTGTCTCTGTCATTGTGTCTATCTTCTGTGCACCCATCCAACTGTCTGCCAGTCTTTCTGAACAAATCAACAAAGAGAAATTCTCCTGTGGCACGGTCCCTGTACTTACTGAAGTTGGTCTGACGGGCATGGCAGAAGTCGATGTACTGCTGGGGGTCCAAGCCTCGCGCCTGCAGCTCGGCTCTCTGCAAACGCCAGCAAATAGGGGTTATTAAAAGCAAGTTTGCTCCTTTACCTGACAACTTTCCCATCCATGAAACACACGATGTGATGGAAAGTTTCTTGTCTATTGTTACAACGATGACATAATAGGACGGAGACATAAAGCATGGGATACACAATAAATAAACGTGCTATTACAAAGCATTTGTAAGGTGCATGAGGTGAACAAGTTAATGTCCTTCCAGGAAGGATGGTCTATCAAAGTAACAGACATCCTGCAAGTACATTTTTTACCTCTGCAGCTAAGGAACTGCTGTTGTGAGGTTTTACCAAGTAAAGAAGCTAAAATGTTGCATAGCATCCCATGCAGGATACAGTT